>JBBPBK010000287.1:0-92198 GCA_039720395.1 Liquidambar formosana
TTTTTTAGTGGATAACTTCCCATTATCTGATAACTTCCTTGATGGGAGGAAGTTATAATATATTTAACATTGGGAACAAAAGGGTCCCTAGTCTACCAGAAAATACAGCCTGTGATTTCCATCAAATCTCATGAATAGAGAGAGATTTGGATAGACTAAAAGACTTCTTTTGGTTGGTGATCGGAGGATTGTATGTACAGTTCGTGGTTCTCAATTTTTGCATCAAAGTATCTGCAACTTTACTTGGACAACAATGGCTGGAGGTAATTCTAAACTTCCGCTTAATTTAGTATGATAATCATAATTAATTGCTAACACTTGGTATTAGAGCCAGCCTCTGGACCATGTTGTTTAGTATAGTTGTAATTTTATTTATATAAATCTTTCTATTAAGATTTATATAAATTATTTTCTGAGTTAATGGGTTGGTTTCACGCCGTCAATATCACCGGCGTTTTAGACGATAATAAAATATATGCATGCTGAGATCGTTTTGTACGGAGCATTATGTTGGGTTTTCTAACCCAACTATGAAACTCACGTTACAAAGTGATAGTGGGTTGTGATGTCATAGTGACATCATGATATTTTTTAATGATTTTGTCAAATGATGATAGCCATATATAGGAGACTATCAAGTCACTTTTACTGGTCCATGTACGGAATAGTCTATACATTATTATGTAGTTATATTGCTTTTATGTTAATTTGCTTTTTGATGACATAAAAATATAAAGTTTTTATGGCCTTAATTTCAGTTGTATTTTGTTATTATTCTTTCTGTTAATTAGAGAATTTGTATTAGGATTTTTATGGGTTGTAATTATTATTTATGCCCAAATTTTAATAGTATCCAATGTAAAAGGCCATGAAATCTTTATTATTTTTCTAATTATTTCATTAGCTGAAATGTGTTATATTGTGATATTTTGGCATGCTAGTTGATTCATATAGCCATTAACATGTATATAATTTGGATTATAAGGCTATAAATGTTTATGGCCTTATATTAAACCCAACCCATTAACGTATGTGTACGTTATTATATGATGAATATGTTGTTATGGAATGATGTCACTTCTTAAGTAATATAGCATCAAAGTGTCTTGGGAGTGGCCAAAGCATCTTACAATATAATGATGAGTGGTTTCTAAATATACAACCTATAGCTACATTAAACCACATTTAGAGTATTAATGGCATCATAAATTGAAATTATGTTATGAAAAATAGTTACCCGGCCCCGCAGGGAGGTGATTATTTTTTGTAAAATAATTGGAATAAGATAGTGGACTAGGCAATAGGATGGGAGAATTCCTAGGCCCACAGGTATGGGTTCTTTCATTTTAGTGTTGAGTTCATTAGTTTTATTATGAAGTTATTAGTAAATCTAATGCATGATGCAACCTCTACCCACAGGAAGGTTTAAATTTTGCTATTGAATTATAACATTGGTTTAATTCAAAATAAAGTTTTATGTTTCATAGCATTAATGTAAGTTTATATGGTTTATTTACAGTTATTACTATTTATTTATTTAGTAATGAATCATCTCATATTCTAATGCTGAATGGTGAAAATTTTTCGAACTGGAAGGAGAAAGTTTTCCTTACTTTGGGGTGTATGGACCTTGATTTGGCGCTTCATGTGGACGAACCATCCGTTCCCACGGAATTAAGTACGCCAACTGACAGGACTTCTTATGAGCGGTGGGAAAGGTCTAATCGCTTAAATTTGATGCTCATTAAGTCTCATGTCAGTAAAAGTATTTGGGGTTCAATACCATAATGTGAAAAGGCAAAAGAATTCATGCAAGTTGTTGAGGAACAGTTTGTTAGTTAAGACAAGGCACTGGCTAGTACCCTTATGGGTAAACTATCATCCATAAAACATGATGGTACTAAAGGCGTGCGTGAGCACATTATGGAAATGAGGGACATTGCTGCTCAACTCAAATCTTTGGATGTTAGGATTTCTGAGTCATTCCTTGTCCATTTCGTACTCAACTCTCTGCCTACAGAATATGGGCCATTTAAGATATCTTATAACACACATAAGGATAAATGGTCTATTAATGAACTTCTGACCATGTGTGTTCAAGAGGAAGGTAGGTTGAAGCAGGAGAAGCTAGAGAGTGCTCATCTAGCTACTCATGGAAAGGGACATGGTAAAAAGAAAAATGGTGCTCCTAATTGGAAGAAGGACAAGAATGTGCCAATAAAGCATACTGGCAATAAGGATGATCGTGTTTGATTTTTCTGTAAGAAAAAGGACACATGAAGAAAGAATGCCACAATTTTCAAGCTTAGCTCGTAAAGAAAGGTAATCCCATATCTTGTGTGTGTTATGAATCTAATCTTGTTGATGCTCATCATAACACTTGGTGGATTGATTTTGGTTCAACAATTCACATTGCCAATATCATGCAGGGTTTTCTCAGCCAAAGGAAACCAACGGAAAGTGAAAGAAGTATTTATTCAGGAAACCAGATGCGTTCACATGTGGAAGCTGTAGGAACCTTTAGACTTGTGTTGCAATCTAGCTTTACTCTTGACCTTGAAAAGACCTTTTATATTCTTTCATTTTCTAGGAACTTAATTTCTATTTCCAAATTTAAGCCTTTGGGTTTTAGTTGTAATTTTGTTGGTTCTACGTTTAACCTTGTTAAAAACTCTGTTGTTGTAGGGAGTGGAACCTTGGTTGATGGTTTGTATAAACTGCATTTAGATCCTACCTATGAATATAACCTCTTGACTGTGCATGATAATATTGGTATAAAGCATGGTGTTATTGATGAAAAATCATCTATATTGTGGCATAGGACATTGGGACACATCTCAATTGAGCAAATTAAAAGATTAATTAATAGTGGAGTCCTAAAAGATATAGACTTCTCTGATTTTGGAACTTGTATAGACTGCATTAAGGGAAAGCAGACTAACAAGACCAAGAAATGAGCTCAGAGAAGTACTGAGACTCTTGGAATCATACACACAAATATTTGGGGACCATTTCCTACTCCTTATCAGAATGGTCAGAGATATTTTATCTCACTCATTGATGACCATACACGATACATGTATCTCTATCTTCTATTTGAGAAGTCTAAAGCATTAAATGCTTTCAAGACTTATAAGGCAAAAGTAGAGAAACAATCTGGAAAGGTAATTAAGATCGTGAGATTTGACAAGGGTGGGGAATATTATGGAAGGTTCACAAAAGCAAGGCAAAGACCAAGTCCATTTGCAAGATTCCTAGAGGAACAAGGAATAGTTGCTCAATATTCATTGCTTGGCTTTGCAGATCAAAATGGAGTAGCAGAAAGGCAAAACCATATCCTTACAGATATGGTTAGAAGTATGCTTAGCAACTCAAACTCAAATGTACCTTCATTCTTATGGACTGAGGCCTTAAAAACCGCAGTGTATATCCCAAATAGGGTTCCATCTAAAGCCATTCCTAAGACACCCTTTGAGTTATGGAATGGATGGAAGCCTAGTTTAGGTCACCTACACATATGGGGTTGTCTAGTTGAGGTCAGGGTTTATAATCCACATGAGAAAAAGTTAGACCCAAGAACAGTCAGTGGATATTTCATTGGCTATGTAGAAAGGTCTAAAGGTTTCAGGTTTTATTGTCCCTCACACACACCTACCACCGTGGAAGCAAGAAATGCTAGGTTTCTTGAGGATGGCAATATCAGTGGGAGTGAACGTCCTCAAATAATGGAATTTGAGGAAGTACAGGTTCCAATTATACCACCTATACATGAAGATCCTTTGGATGTTTTTCAAGGGAATCCTTGTGATATCCTCAGGAACAGACAATTCAAGAACAACCACTCCATGAAGAAGAAATTCTTATTGATGCTACTATTCAAGAAAGAGAGAATGAGATAGCAGACTTAAGAAGATCCTCAAGAATAAAGAAGCCAGTAATTTCGTCTGATTATGTAGTATACCTATAGGAGTTTGACTTTAATGTTGGACCTAAAGATGATCCTGTATCGTTTTCACAAACCATGAGTGGAGAAAATTCCACACTTTGGTATAATGCCATGAAACAGGAGATGGATTTCATGGCCAAGAATCAAGTTTGAGATCTCGTTGAATTGCCAAATAGAGTCAAAGCTGTTGGCTGCAAATGGGTCTATAAGACTAAAAGGGACTCTTTAGGCAATGTAGAACGATATAAGGCCAAACTTGTAGCTAAGGGATATACCCAAAAGGAGGGCATTGATTACCATGATACCTTCTCTCCAGTATCAAAGAAGGATTCATTTAGGATAATCATGGCTTTAGTAGCCCATTTTGACTTAGAGCTACATCAAATGGACGTGAAAATGACCTTTTCTAAATGGAGGGCTTGAAGAAGAGGTATACATGGTACAACCTGAAGGATTTTCTTCAGATAAGGGAGATCACTTGGTTTGCAAGCTTAGAAAATCCATATATAGACTAAAACAAGCATCCCGTCAGTGGTATTTAAAGTTTCACGATGTTATCAGTTCATTTGGTTTTGTGGAAAACATCGTTGATCAATGCATATACCTTAAGGTTAGTGGAAGCAAATACATTTTCTTAGTCCTATATGTGGATGACATTTTACTAGCAAGCAGTGATTTGGGATTACTACATGAGTCTAAACAGTTCCTAACTAAGAACTTTGATATGAAGGATTTAGGTGAAGCATCTTATGTTATAGGCATAGAGATTCATAGAGACAGGTCTCAAAGGGCATTAGGATTGTCTCAGAAAGCCTACATTAACAAAGTTCTAGAAAGGTATAATATGAAGGACCATTCACCTAGTGTAGTACCCATTATGAAGGGTGATAGATTCAGTTTAAGCCAATGTCTAAAAAATGCTATGGAGAAAGCAAAGATGAAGGATACTCCCTATGCATCTGCCGTTGGTAGTCTGCTTTATGCACAAGTGTGTACAAGGCCAAACATTAGTTTTGCTGTAGGGATGCTAGGCAGATATCAAAGCAATCCAGGTAAAGAGCATTGGCAAGTAGTAAAGAAGGTCATGAGATACTTGTAAGGAACTAAGGATTACATGTCGACATACAAGTACTCTAACCATTTGGAAGTAGTTGGATATTCGGACTCAGATTTTGCTGGATGCCGTGACAGTAATAAGTCCACATCAGGATATGTTTTCCTGCTTATGGGAGGTGCTATATCTTGGAGAAGCATCAAATAGACATTGACAGCATCATCTACGATGGAGGCAGAATTTGTTGCATGCTATGAAACTACTACACAGGCATTGTGGTTACGTTATTTTATCACAGGGTTTAGAATTGTGGATTCTATATTTAGGCCATTGAGAATCTATTGTGATAATTCTGCAACTGTGTTCTATTCTAAGCACAACAAAAGCGGGAGTCGAAGTAACACATTGACATAAAGTATTTTGTTGTGAAAGAAAATGTTCAAGAACACAAGGTAGTCATTGATCATATAAGATCAGAGCTAATGATTGCGGATCCCATGACAAAAGGTCTGCAGCCTCATTTGTATAAGGAACATGTGGAGCATATGGGTGTAATTAGTTCTATTAATGTTTAGGCATATGTGCTCTTTTATGTGGACACCATTTGGTGAATATTACAGAATGAAATTCATGTTTTCTCTCTATATATAATTATTTGTTTGTACACATAAAGTATTTTATATATAGGATAGAGTGTCCATTGGGATTATAAATTTGGACCCTGAATAGCTATAAGAAGTCCATTCATAAAGAAATAAATGTTACATAAAGCACTCACTTAGAGGGAATTGATTGCATAGTAATACACGGAAGGAAATACTCACTAATTAGAGTATGTACCGCTATGATTCATGTGTTGAAACTCTCTATTTGGGTATACGGTATTTCCACTTAAAGGGATTAAGTAGTTAACTAATATGGCCATACTTCAGTCTAAAGTATTAATTACCTAATTATGTCATATGGGCCAAGTGGGAGAATGTTAGACGTTTCCTTTAGGAAACTTAGTGGCCCATATGCCATTATCCCACATCTAGTAACCCATTTGAATTTAAATTCTATTTAATGGGTAGTTATTGAGAAGTTACAACTCTTAATCCCATAATCGTTTTTTTAGTGGATAACTTCCCATCATTTGATAACTTCCTTGATGGGAGGAAGTTATAATATATTTAACATTGGGAACAAAAGGGTCCCTAGTCTACCAGAAAATACAGCTTGTGATTTCCATTAAATCTTATGCATAGAGAGAGATTTGGATAGACTAGAAGACTTCTTTTGGTTGGTGATCGGAAGATTGTGCGTACGGTTCGTGGTTCTCAATTTCTGCATCAAAGTATCTGCAACTTTACTTGGACAACAATGGCCGGAAGTAATTCTAAACTTTCACTTAATTTAGTATGATAATCATAATTAATTGCTAACAAGTATCTCTTTGACTTTTGACATATTTAAGCCTCCATTTCACACATCACATAATTAAACTCACATACAATCAAGAGAAAAGAAAAATGGGTGCTAGCAACCTATTGGGAATGGTTTCCATGCAAGAGGATGGTCTTGGATCTTTTCGCCTCAAACCCACTGCATTAGACCTTGATCCCTCCACGTCACGTGTTAAGAAGCCTAAATGTATACTCGGGAAAGAGAGAGAAGGGTGACAATCACATCTTGATGGCTACAAAGATTAATATTGTTAAGCTAAGAATTGAAAAAAAAAAATCGAAATTAACAAAACGAAATCTCACCTAGTGTGGGTGATTTTCACATTTGCTTTGGTTGATGTAGAGTTGATTTCACTTTGATTAGGCTTGAAGATCCTCCTTTGATGTGCTTGTGAGCACCACGCCCTAAAGAAATGTTTAACCACCACGATGGTTCTAGAATATGCAATTAGCTTCGAAAGACTAATCGCGGAGAGGAGTCGCCACCCAGTTACTATCTGGGAACAATGATCCCCAGCAGGTCCAGCTCATCCTAACCAGAGATTTTGGTTCGGAACTAGGTGTGAACCCACGAAAAAGCGCGGAGCCCACAAGGGATTTGGATTAAAGAAATATAGTGAAAGACAACAAACAAAAGGAGTCGCCACCTCATTTTTTAGGGAAAAGAGGAAAACCACAAAAACGTTTTATTTTCAAAACCACATGACTCCATTAAAAGAAAAGCAAAGTCTTTAAAACTAGAAAATTGGATTCGGGGGCTAAGTTACGACGTGGGAAGGTTCTAGGCAAAGCCCATAGGCACCCACATTGCCCGAGTTGGCCTCTTAATTTGATTGGACTAACTTAAGATCTTTTTCACTCAAATATATCATATATCATCACAAGGCAGCATGCATAACATGTATTTCCATCCAATCATCCATGCATAATCAATCAAGTAGAACAAAACAGAAAAAAGAAGAAGAGGAAATAAAAGCTTAGGATACATGGATCCTAGAATGGATTTGAACCTCACGAAGAGCGCCTACGTACCATGCAGCGAAATACATAGATCAAAGTCCACGTAGTTCGAAAAGAATAGGGTTACAACCTAATACAAACCTATGGTAAAAACCCTAGGTTCCTTTATTTGAAAAATGCATTGATTTAGTCCAGAATTGAAAACTCCCACAAGGACGAAAACCTTGATAGAAAACCAGAATTTTATTAATACAGGAAACCTTTGATATTCACCAGATGTTCGTATTAAGAAATAACCCTAGGAGGGAGAAGAGAAAGAATAAGAAAAGAAAAGTGAATTAGGGCACTTCATACCCTACTTACCTGAGCGCAAAAGCTCTAAGCATTAGCCATTTCAAGCCATAGCAGCCCTATTTGCAATAGGACAAGCATTGTACCTATTTGCACCCTTACAAGTGCACAAAATCATGCAAAGAAGCAATGTACTAATCTGGACAGAACCATGACAAGGCCTAAAATTATCCATTTATCATGCAAACAACAAGAATAATGAATAACTACGGACCCTAACTCAATCCTACATGCAATGACCTAACTAATATGCATAAAAACCTACCAAAGACACACTAATAAGCATAAGAGACTCCAATAATATCAATAAACATGATAACTAAGCATATTCTAACCAAAAAGATGATATTTTATGTAAATATGAAAATAAGCCTTCCTACGGCGAGCTTTCTTAAGCAAAACTATCTTAAGATAATTTCACGTAAAAAAGTTGTTGTGGGGAGGTGCAATCAATATATCCTACGTAAAATATATATACTAGAACACAATAGAAGTGATTTCATGCTTAAACACATCACAGAAAGCTCTTATGCAAGAACCTCACTCAACAAAAAGGATAATTATCCTTAGAAAAGGATAATGTCTCCAAAAACCCTATAAAATATACTATATGAATGCAAACCTAGCATGATTCAACTATATGCAGCATATATAGAATGACTATGATGAGAAACGACTCACAAAGCTAAGCTAAGCATGCTGTATGAAACTTGTGCGAATTCAGGGTTATTGAAACCCTAATTTCACAACCATGCATTAAAACCTATGAAACGACTCTAACACATGCTCAAATTATCATGAATATCATTCATATCATATATATTAACTAACAGGAGTATCAACTCATGACAATTATCACAGCAACCTAGACATGTGAACTATGCGTGATTTAAGAAGATAGAAAGAGTAAGGCTATCCAATCCTTAGTAAACCAGGGATTATCAAGCATATAAAGTCATAAATCATCTTAAAATCATTCATAATGCATCCTAAAAACATTGAACTAACCTAACATGTGGAGTTATGTCATGCACTAGAACTATCATAGAAGAAGAAGGGGAAGGAGAAGGAGAGAACTCATGTTCAGCATTAAATAGACATGCTTACCTCTTGTAGACTCTTCCTTGTCTTTAAACTTCTTGTTTCCTTGCTTGCTTGGGGTTAAAGAGCCTCCTCTTGATGTCCTTCTAGCTCTCCAAACTCGTAGCTCCCTTTCTCTTTAAGTATAAAGTGCAATTAACCTCCCCCTATGTGCTGAATATCATGTCTTTTATATAGAGAACTGACCCCCTAAACCAATGGCTAGGATTAATTCATTAAACAATGATTCTAGGGCTATTAGAGACTCTCTTGGTGCTCAAACAACTCAAACTTACACACTCCTAAGAGAAAACAAGTTGTTTTGGTGGAGGAAACTGTCAAAAGAGGGAGAGAAGAGTCAGAAGTTGAGTTGAAGACGGAGTCCTCGGGTGACCAACTAGGCCTGGACGGTTAGCCGTTTGGGCTTGGATGGCTGACCGTCCAGCCCCATACGGTTACCCGAGGGTTCTCCTATTCCGCTTCGGTTTTGACTTCTACTTGCTTCAGAAGTCCTAAAATGTTCAAATTAAGTCCGATTTTGACGAAATAAAAGCCAAAACAACCGTGTTTCGAAGGGGAACACATTTTTAAGTATTTTAGGACAAAAATCCTTAACCATGGGTGCATGGTTAGGTTTTACAAAAGTGGTTAACCATAGTGCCTCACCGTCGCTAAGCTGGGTTTGTACACAAGGTTGAACTGAATGCTTTTCCAATCAAAATTCGATCTTTCTAAACATATCTAGGATGTAAATAAAGCCCAATTGAAGTTAAATGAGAGAAAATTGATTGGGTCTTGTCACACCCCATTTTTGTCACCTTAGCTAGGACATATCATTTCATGTAGGATTTTGAGTCCTTTTTGAGTGTAGTCTTTTGCATTGAGTTTCTATGGCATTGAATATCATGTGTATGAATTTTGAAGTGATTTGGAATTCATTTCGATAGTCAATAAGAACTTTTGCGACTTTAAGGGCATAATCGTCTTTTAAGCCGTATACTTTCCATTTGACCATGAAATGAATCCCGAGTCATTCCCTCAAGTTCATATGGTTATATAGAGTCTATATATAGGTTCAATTTCATGAATTAATGGTTTAAGATCAATTCGGCTCATAATGGTTCGGGTTGGCTAAAAGGCCCTTTCTTGGTTTGCTCAAATTGACTCATAAGACCCAACCAATTTTCTTTCATTTAACTTCAATTGGGCCTTATTTATGTCCTAAATATGTTTAGAAAGATCGAATTTCGAATGGGAAAGCATTTGGTTCGACCTTGTGTACAAACCCAGGTTAGCGACGGTGAAGCACTATGGTTAACCACCTTTGTAAAACCTAACCATGCACTCATGGTTAAGGATTTTTGTCCCAAAATGCTTAAAAATGTGTTCCCCTTCGAAACACGATCGTTTTGCCTTTTATTTCGTCAAAATCAGACTTAATTTGAAGATTTTAGGACTTCTACAGCAAGTGGGAGTCAAAACCGAAGCGGAAAGGGAAAGCCTCGGGTAACCGTCCGAGGCTGGACGGTCAGCCGTCCAAGCCCAGACGGCTAACCGTCCGGGGCAAGTTGGTCACCCGAGGACTCCGTCTTCAACTCGAACTCTGACTCCTCTTTCCCTCTTTTAACGGTTTCTTCCGCCAAAACAACTTATCTGAGCTTAGGAGTGTGTAAGTTTGAGTTGTTTGAGCACCAAGAGGTCTCTAATAGCCCTAGGATCATTGTTTAATGAATTAATCTTAGCCATTGGTTTAGGGGGTCAGTTCTCTATATAAAGGACATGATGTTCAGCACATAGAGAGAGGTTAATTGCACTTTACACTTAGAGAGAGAGGGAGCTACGAGTTTAGAGAGCTAGAAGGACATCAAGAGGAGGCTCTTCAACCCCAAGCAAGCAAGAGAATAAGGACTTTGAAGACAAGGAAGAGTCTACAAGAGGTAAGCATGTCCCTTTAATGCTGAACATGAGTTTTCTGCTTCTTCTTCTTCTTCTCCTTCTTCTTCTTCTAGGATAGTTATAGTGCATGAAATAGCTCTTCTTGTGGATTGAATTCAATGCTTGTGTGATATTGTATGAATCATTTTGAGATGATTTATGGCTTTATATGCTTGATAATCCCTGGTTTACTAAGGATTTGATAATATTATCTTTTCTATCCTCTTGAATCATGCATAGTTCACATGTCTAGGTTGCTGTGATAATTATCATGAATTGATGCTACTGTTAGTTAATATATGTGATATGAATGATATTCATGATAATTTGAGCATGTGTTAGAGTCATTTTATAGGTTTTAATTCATGGTTGTGAAATTAGGGTTTCGATAACCCTGAATTCGCACAAGTTTCATATAGCATACTTAGCTTAGCTTTTTGAGTTGTTTCTCATCATAGTCATTCTATATATGCTGCATATAGTTGAATCATGCTAGGTTTGCATTCATATAGTATATTTTATAGGGTTTTTGGAGACAATATCCTTTTCTAAGGATAATTATCCTTTTCGTTGAGTGAGGTTTTGCATGAGAGCCTTCTGTGATGTGTTTAAACATGAAATCACTTCCATTGTGTTCTAGTATATATATTTTACGTAGGATATGTTAATAGCACCTCCCCATAATGACCTTTTTACGTGAAATTATCTTAGGATAGTTTCACTTAAGAAAGCTCGCCGTAGGAAGGCATATTTTCATATTTTACATAAAATATCATCTTTTTGGTTAGAATGTGCTTTGTTATCATGTTTATTGATATTATTGGAGTCTCTTATGCTTGTTAATGTGTCTTTGGTAGGCTTTTATGCATGTTAGTCAGGTCATTGCATGTAGGATTGAGTTAGAGTCCTTAGTTATTCATTATTCTTGTTGTTTGCATGATTAATGGATGATTTTAGGCCTTGTCATGGTTCTGTCCAGATTTGCATATTGCTTTCTTTGCATGATTTTGTGCACTTGTGAGAGTGCAAACAGGTACAATGCTTGTCCTATTGCAAATAGGGTCGCTATGGCTTGAAATTGCTAATGCTTGGAGCTTTTGCGCTCAGGTAAGTAGGGTATGAAGTGCCCTAATTCACTTTTCTTCTTTCTTTTCTCCTCTCCCTTCTAGGGTTACTTCTTAATATGAACATATAGTGAATATCAAAGGTTTCCTTCATTAATAAAATTCTGGTTTTCTATCAAGGTTTTCCTCTTGTGGAAGTTTTCGATTTTGGACTAAATCAATACATTTTCAAATAAGGAAACTTAGGGTTTTTACCATAGGTTTGTATTAGGTTGTAACCCTATTCTTTTCGAACTACGTGGACTTTGATCCATGTATTTCGCTGCATGGTACGTAGGCGCTCTTCGTGAAGCTCAAGTCCATTCTAGGATCCAAGTATCCTAGGTTTTTCTTTTCTTTTCTTCTTTTTTCTGTTTTATTTTATTTGAGTGATTATGCATGGATGACTGGATGAAATATATGTTATGCATGCTGCCTTGTGATGATATATGTTGATATTTGAGTGAAGAAAGATATTAAGTTAGCTCAATTAAATTAAGAGACCAACTCGGGTGACGTGGGTGCCTATGGGCTTTTGCCTAGAACCTTCCCACGTCGTAACTTAGCCCCCGAATCCAATTTTCTGGTTTCAAAGACTTTGCTTTTCCTTAAATGGAGTCATGTGGTTTTGAAAATAAAACATTTTCGTGGTTTTCCTCTTTTCCCTAAAAAATGAGGTAGCGACTCCTTTTTCTTTGTTGTCTTTCACCCCATCCATATTTCTTTCCGCCAAATCCTTGTGGGCCGTTTTCCGGGGTTCATAGGTCTTATGAGTCAATTTGAGCAAACCAAGAAAGGGTCTTTTAGCCAACCCGAACCATTACGAGCCGAATTGATCTTCAACCATTAATCCATGAAATTGAACCTATATATGGACTCTATGTAACCATATGAACTCGAGGGAATGACTTGGGATTCATTTCAAGGTCAAATGGAAAATATACGGCTTAAAAGACGATTATGCCCTTAAAGTCGCAAAAGTTCTTATTGACTATCGAAATGAACTCCATATCACTTCAATTCATACATATGATATTAAGCGCCATAGAAACTCAATGCAAAAGACTAGACTCAAAAAGGACTCAAAATCCTACATGAAATGATATGTCCTAGCTAAGGTGACAAAAATGGGGTGTGACACCAGGGTACATCATTAGGAAGGTGTTAGGCACCCGACAATGCTCGATCGAAACTAGCTTCCACACATAACTATTGGCCATAATTAAAATGATGTTCGATTAAAATTAAACTAAAACATGCAACAATTATATCACGCAATAATGAAATATGCAGAATATATTACCCAGGAATCATGAAATAGGATCAAACAAAATCAACCAGAAGACAGGCTTTCTGCCTTAATTAGCATAGTGCGTACACATCTATGCCAGTTGCGTACGCACCATTGTTCCTAAACCTGCGCTTTTGTTAGCCTTGTTTCAATAACCCATACGCATTCCAGACAATAATAATTAAGAGATAAAACACCCTAACTACTATCGTGCAGAAAACCCTAAAGAACAGAGGACTGTCTGCCTTAATGGGGTGCGTATTGTCACGGGTCGGGTCTCCAACCCAAAAGGCTAGCCCATTAGGTGGAGTTGCCCTCCCCACTTATATGCCTAAGATTCCCCTAGTGCCTATCCGATGTAGGACAGAGATCCATAACATTCTCCTCCACCTAACCCGCACGACGCCCTCGTCATGGTTGGGCCCATCCTGCCTACCTGTCCGCACCCTGTATCCCTCGCGAGTCACATACGCCCTCAATACCCCGTGGGCCCAGGCGCTTGGCGTGACATTGGATAAGGGATCGGGTTGGCTCTGATACCACTTGTCACGGGTCGGGTCTCCAACCCAAAAGGCTAGCCCAGCAGAGGCGTTGGTGGGCCCCACCCTGCCTATCTGTCCACACCCCGTACTCCTCGCGACCCCAAGTGACCCCACATTTGGCCACCCTCAGTACCCCGTGGGCCCAGGCGCTTGGCGTGGTTATACGCTACCATCCATAAGGCTAGCCCGTTAGGTGGAGTTGCCCTCCCCACTTATATACCCAAGACTCTCCCAGTACCTATCCGATGTGGGACAGAGATCCATGATAGTATGCAACCATGTTAAATGCGTACACAACCCGTAGGCATATTCCGGATTCTAGAAAATAGAAAACAACACAAACTAACCCTAAAACTAGATATATAGAATACTAGAAACAAATATCAACACTACAAAATCCGGAAAGAGAATGTTTGCCTAACATATCAATGTTAACATCATCGTTTAACAATAACAATGATAAATGGGCAGTTAGTTGGTCCTATTCAGATTTAACCTACTCTACTATTATGGCATGATATACAATGATTATACAACTTATTCATCCTACGCATGCATTTTAACATCATATTTCACCCATAATCATGCATAATGAGATCAAATAAACAACAGAGAAAAAAATAAAGAAAAGTGATTTTCGTCATTTTGCAACAACAGAGAATTCAATCACGTTTTTGAGTATGAAAACATTGGAATTGGACAAACCTTTTCAAATACAAAATTGTAGAGAATTGAATTAGTTTTCTAAGAAGACTAATTTCGTCCAATTCCGACTTCAGAGTCAAAAGTTATGATTAAAATACGCTCGCTGATTTTAGAAAACTGCTGTTGAATTATGACGAATTTCACTCTCTAACAACCCTACTCTTCTAAATCATGCATAGCAAATAAATAACACACATCAACTAGCATGCACATGATTATACCAATATTACTTCCATCATGCATAATCACAATTCATGAAACTGAATAGAAATCGATAAAGAATTACCCTCAGGTTTACGCGCCTTTGAATCCGCTTAGTTCTTCCTTGCAAGCCTTTAAAATCATAGCATGAATCCTCAGTTTAGGGTTTTTGGGTGAAGTGTATGATGGCTCCTTGGATTAGGGTTCCCCTTTCCTTTCAAAATTATAATGGTGTATATATAGGGATCCTTAGGGTTTTAGGAGTCTTTCCCGAGTTGCTAACCGCAATCACATTTAAAATAGGATTCTTCTATTCAATTAAGAGTCCTGTGGAGAAAGAAATACTAAATCCGAAGTTTCCATAAAAAGGGAGGGTGTGTACGCATCCCAAATGGTTGCGTACGCATGAACGTGTCCGCACCCATTAGAAGTGCGTACGCAGCAGGGCTGAATGAAAAATGGCAAACTTAGGATTTTTGTTGTGATTTCATTGGCTTGTTTGGGATCACTTTGAATTTGTCAAGATGAATAATAAACCTCATCATTGGGATTAAAAAGGTAATTTAGAATTAATAGGTTGTACAAAATGGGGTGTCTACAGTGCTCCTTTGATGCTCCAAGATGTGCTTTGAGAGATGAATAGATAGAAGATGGAAAGTTTAATGGAGGTTTAATGGATGGATGCATGCATTAGGGTGTTTTTTTGTGGATGGATTAGGGATGTAGGTGGGGAATATTGTGTAGAGATTTGGGGAATGGAAATGGCAGCCCTTTAGTGTGGGATTGGAAATGGCAGCCCTTTATTTTAGGATGTGTAGAGATGTAGATGTATGAAGTGTGGATGAATTGAAAATGGGGGGGTATTTATAGGGAAAATGGAATTTTTAGGGATAAAATGGTAAATTGAAAGGGCATTTTTGGAAGTAGAGGTTATGGAGGGCATTTAGGAATTGATTTAAGAAGGAAATACCCCATTTGATGGGGGTGAAATGGACAAAAAGAGAGCAAAGGGCAATATGCCTGGGAGGTTTTTCACGCTTACATAGTAGGCGTGAACTCACACCTACTATGTAGGCGTGAACAAGTTTCTCCACTGTAACACTCCATCAGCCCACAGATGATCATGTTGTGGCAAGCAAGTCAACAAAAGTAGGCATTTCACGCCTACAATGTAGGCGTGACCCTACTTTTTGTCATATCATGTCCAATCAGCCATGATTGATCATCATGAGCATGGGAAAATGTAATTCCTCAGTTTGTGTGCCTCATCTGATGAGGTAGGGCCACTTTGGTAGGTCAGGGGTGATGGTCTGCCCTATTTTGCGACCATCCGATCGCTCGATCTCGATTGATCCTCAATCTAATTGATTTTGATCGTTAATCCTGAGTGCGGATTGAAACTTGGGCTTCCCAAACTTGTTTTGGATCCAAGTGTGAAGAAGAGGATTTTCAGAAGCTCAATCTAATGGTTTGTGCGTACGTATGACACTCATAGGGCCACTAATTAGGGTTTCTTTGATTGTAAAGCAAATGACATCCGATCTTTGATCGGATGGTCTCAAATTGATCTTGAGAGATTAAATTTGAGATCCAATGGTTGGATTTGTGATTGGAGGAGAGATTTTGAAGAATCAAGCTACCCAAAGTTTGATTCAGGTACTAATTATTAGGGTTTTGTTGATCATAAGGCTTGTGCCTCCCGATCCTTGATCAAATAGTCCCAGATTGGTCCTAGGAACTTAAATTGAAGATCCAACGGATGGATTTTCCATTTGATGAGAGACTTTGAAGAATCAAACCACCCTAAGTTGCATTAAGGGGGTCAATTCAAGGGTTTTGAAGATCATAAGGTTTGTGCCTTTTGATCATCAATCAGATGGTCCTAGATTGATTTAGGAGACTTGAATTGAATATCCAACGGTCAGATTGTTCATTAGATGAGAGATTTTGAGGAATCGAACCACCTTAATTTGTATTTGGGGGTTAAATTGGGGGTTTTGAAGATCGCAAGGTTTGTACCTTTTGATCTTCGATCAGATGGTCCTAGATTGATCTAGGAGACTTGAATTGAATATCCAACGGTCAGATTATCCGTTGAATAAGAGATTTTGAATAATCGAACCACTTAAAGTTTGATTTGGATGGTGATTTAGGGTTTTGGAATCCTAGTTTATGATCGGACCGTTGATCGTGGGAATGAAACTTTCTAAATATGTTTTAGGAGTTTCATTGATGTCCTAAAATGATTTGATCATGAATTAGGTGGTGAGATTAAAAGATTGAGTCACCTAGAGTTGTCCCGGGTGTCCAAATTAGGGTTTTAGGATCCTTGGTTTCGCAATCGCATGGTTGGATTTGCTGATTGAGGTCTCTAAACTTGGTTTAGAGTTTTGAATTGAAATGTAGTGGCATATAATTGCCAATTGGGTGGTTAGATCCGAGGAATTGAGGTACCTAAGGCTGTGCTAGGCTAATGATTGTGATTTGCAGCGGTTTCAGACTTGTGTCGGTCCCCTATCTGGAGGTGGGAAATAGGTTTTGAGGAAATGTATCCCTGTGACCTAAGGGGGACATTGTGAGCAAAATCAGATGTCAGGTGTATCCGGCTTATTCTCGGTGTAAATGGGATTATCGGTTTTGTCTGAAGGTGACTTGACAAAATTTTGGTGTCTACAAAGGGCTATCAACTCGGATTCCATTATTGAGTGTGATATGCATATTTGTTTCTTGGATCCCCTAGAAATCGCTCCTCCACAAAGCGTAAAAATCCATCTGGTGGTCGACTTGGATTCTATATCAATATTACAGCTAGCATCACTATACCCTTCTAGCACAGACGAGTATCTTTGATAATGCAATCCATAATCAATCGTACCTTTTAAGTATCTCAACACTCGAGATATTCCATCCCAATGCTTTTGACTTGGGTTACTAGTAAATTGGCTCAACATGCCAACTACAAATGCAACATGGGGTCTAGTATAATGCATTAAAAACATTAGACTCCCAATGACTCGATGACTTGGGAATATTCCAATTGCCCTATGCATCTACTAGTGTTCTTTACTAATTTGACATTTAGATCAAATGGAGTTGAGACTAGTTTTTAATCAAAATAACTAAATTTCTTTAGCACATTTTCTACATAGTGCCACTGTACTAGTGATAAGCTATCACTATTCCTCTTGATCTTAATCCCTAAGATCACATCAGCCTCCCCATATCCTTCATATGAAAATTAGCAGAAAGAAACTTCTTAATTTCTGTTATATATTCTAGGTTGGTTCCAAAAATGAGTATCATTTACATATAAGCAAATAATAACGCCACCATTAGTATCAAATTTGCTATATATGTATTTATCTACATTATTGATACAAAAACCTTTTGACAATATTACCTCATCAAATTTCTCATGCCATTATTTAGGAGCTTGTTTCAAGCCATATAAAGACTTTATAAGTTTATAAACTTTCTTTTCTTGACCTTGTTGAACAAACCCTTTGTTAGGATTATGCCCTAGAGCCAATCATAGAGATGATTGTTTAGGGATTAGGAACAATCATTTGATTTCATTTATGTATGTCACATTTATTATTGATTTAATAAAAGGGTTTATTCTATTATGTTTATATGCATCATTTATATTTACATAATATATCCATGGAGTTAGAGTTGAGAATATGGAATTACAAAGAGTTGTAATTTTGAGACTGTAAATATATCTCTGTACTAAACTCGTAAAGCATTCCTAGTTGAAGGTTCACTATGATGGACAATAATGAACCATAGGACTAGCACTTGTTAGGTTGACTCTATAGGAGGATAGCTGGTCTCAAGTTATTTGTGTGGAGACACTACAACCAACAGGTGGGTGCCTATTAATAGAATAGGTACACTGAATGTGACCAAAGATATGAGATAAACTGAATGGAGTTCCATCTTGCCTGTCAATCAGTTTCTCATTGTTATAGTGGTACAAGTAATCCTTAGACCTGAGACACCATAGTTGTCTTATGCATGTAGCTTTAGAAGTTTAATAACACTAAGTGCAGATCCTATTCAGGGGTTTGCAAAGGTGTTCATTGGCCCTACTGCTATGTGTATAAAGGCATATGAGTGATCAACAAGGGATCCATCACTTTCAAGAAAAAGAAAGAGAATGTCTCATATAACATTCATAATATAACTCATTAAATCCATGGCCATGGTAGAATGAATGTGGAAAAGAGTTTCCATGAGTTCATCAATGAGTTGATATCTATTAATGAGTGTAAAGTAGTTGAACTAGGGACTTGACAGACTTCCATGTCCTATTAGTTCAATTGGAGACATTGTGTTAAAGGAAGGATGCAATTGTAACCTATAAACTATAACAGAAGGGTTCTTTGTAAATGACTATTCACCTCATTAAGGACTACACCATGAGCCATATGCTAGGTGTTACTCATGGTTAGTAGAAGCCCTAATTGATGTAAGTGAGTTATAATCAATTAGGGAATTGGAACAAGTTCCAATTATACCCTAAATGGAAAGAGTTCCATTGTGCACACCTCGTGCTATTCCTACTACTTGATGATGTGAATCCAATGGGTCACACACTGATCATGCAAGATGAGATTTAAAGTCTATGAGAGAAAGGGTATGAGTGCATAAAGAATAGTTCTTTGAAGCCTATTTATATTTGATATAATTTATAGGGGTTATTGTGCAATGTAGAGAAATTGCATAAAACCTTAGTAGGGTTTCCCCCTAGGGCCGGCCCCCTTAAGTGTGGACTATATAAGTCATACTTTGATGTGTGACATCAACAATAAGTTCAATTCCCCAAAGGGCTGGCTGAAAATTCCAGCCTCCCTCTCTCTCTCTCCTCTCTTCTCCTACACTAGCAACAACAAGGAAAAGGAGGAAAGGACTTGAAGCTCTAGCTAGGTGTGGATACCATTGGAGGCAGCACACTTGGGCTGCTCACTCACCGCTGTCCGGAATCAAAGCTTGGAGCAAAAAAGAGGAGACAAAAATTCTGTAAGTGTTCGAACCCTCTTTGTAGTTAGGGTTTGATTTTGTGTTATGCATAGTTAGATTCATGGGTTGTGGAATCGTAGGAAAAATTTTTATATTCCGCACTTCTATTTTTCCTTCTTGTATGATTCCCAACAGTGGTATCAGAGCCATGATTATGCATAATACAAAATACATATGGGCTGGTAATTATGGGGAAGTTTAATGATTTAAAAATCTGGAAATTTTTCTGCATAGTTGGTTTTCCTCCATGGCTGAACCTAGGGTTTGGAACCCTAGGTCAATTCTCTTCTACTCCTCTTCTTATTGATGGTTAAGTGTAGCCATGGATGCAATAGGTTGGCTAGGGTTTGAGTTTGGAGAAGAAGAATAAGGAAACTAGGGTTTTATAAAACTGTTATGAACAGTTTTCATGGTAGCCATGAAAAACCATCATCTTGTTTTGCATGTCGAATTCAGAGTTCTTCTCCAAAACTTTCGAGCCATATATGGTTAGAAAGTTCTTTGAATAAGCTTTCCAACCCAATAAACGGTGCGTCAATCCGAGTTCTGTAGTGAAAGTTATGAATTTTTTACTACAGGCTGTCTGGAAAGACAGTTTTGCTCGGGAATGATGCAATAGCCACAACTTTGAGTTATTGATGGAGATCAAAGGCATGGCAATGGTTGCCACCACTTGGATTATGTTCTAGACATGGTAGGGAAAGGTTCCTAAGCATTTAGATGCATCATAATTGGATTAAGATGCTAGAACAGAAGGAAGAAGGGGAAGAACACCATAGAGGTTGAATATGGGTTTTAGAACCCTAAGGTTCTTGCAATTAATTCTAATTAAAGCTGCTGTATTTATGATGGCAAATCATTGTAGGATCATTATATATCATTTGTATATGATTTTCTTTAAGTTTCAAAAAGGTTTTGATGTAAAAGGATTCAAAAAGTTTGAAAATTTTTCATAAACAGCATAGCAGAATTTTTCTGCAGAAAAGTCATCAATGGAGTTTTGATTAGAACTTGAGTTAGGGAACTCCAAATCGCATGAAACCAATTGCATTAGTTTCCTAGGACATGTAGGATACTGGGAAAATTCATTTGGTAGCCTAATTCATTCATCTTGCTGGGTTTAAATCAATTTCTGACAATGGACAGTATGCTGTAAATTTCTGGGCAGCCTACTGTTGTTTTAATTGTTTAGAACAATTGGTGATGATTTGATCATCCAAACCTCTTCTATTAGCTTAGTATTTCATGTAGGGACATGATACAAAAGCTGGTTTCAATGGAGGAGTCGAATTGATAAGGTTTTAGAAGCTATTGTGACCTTGAAGGTCTGCAACAATGGCTCCAGCAATGGGTTTTGGAAACCCTAATTGTTCTTGATGATGGCAGCCACTTACACCACTTCTCACATGTCCAAGGGCTTATCCCACACCCCTGTAGTCCTCTCCCTTGGCTGGCCATGGCCTCCCACAGCCGTTGGTGGCCATGGCAGCCTAGCCAAGCTCAGGCAACCCCCTGGTAGTGACGGCTGCATAGAGTTAAGGATGAAACCCTAATTTTGAGTTAATGATGAAACCCTAATTTCATTATGACATTAATTAAAACCCTAATTGGAATATTAATTACCTTAATTAAGAGTTAATGATTGGTCATTAAATGATCAATCATGGTTATTAATTGTTAAGGGCATAATTAATACCATTAATGATGTCTAGGGTTAGGGTTTTGATAACCCTAATTAGTATAATTAATTAAGGGTAATAAATACCCTATTTGGCATTAATTAAACCCTAATTCCTTTTATTAAATACCGTATGAACCTAGGGTTTTAATGATTGGACATTAAATGACCAATCATAAGGCATTTAATGATTAGGGCTAGCAATTAGGGTTTAGGGTTATGCATTTAGGGTTTAGGGTTTTAGGAAACCCTAATTCACTAATTCATCATTTAATTGATTTTATTTAATTCCCATGTTAATTATTTAATTAATATTGATTAATTTTATAATGTTTTAAATGGTTTAAAATACAATTGGGGATTAAATTAAAATCTGGAAATTCTTAATTAAATGAAATTGTTTTGTTTAAATAAGGAAACCCTAATATTGGATATTAGAGTTATTTTAGGAAACTTTATATGTTTCTATTAATTTGATTAATTGAAACTAAATGTCTTAAATGTTAAGACTTTATTTAATTCTGGATATTTTGTTAAAACCTAATAAGATTAGGATGCATTAATGAGATTAATGTAAATCATTCAAGAGAATTACCATAATGCCCATATGTTTTAATGCTTACAGTTTTTCTTTGCATTATGCAATGAGATTGTATGTATGTGTTTGGATGATGATTATGGACTATACCCCTTAAACCAATTATGATTTGCCGTCTTATGAATGGGTTGTAATAATTTTTCAAGAGTTGTAATTTTATTATGGTGATGTAATTTATTATTTGGGGCTTGCATGCCACCTTCTCTCTCTCTCTATCATTCTCTTATGTACCCCATATTCCCATTATGTATCCCTTTCTATATATTATGTAAATGTTATGTAATCGAGAGCGCACTAAGGAGCATGGTGGACCCAAAGGAGTATGATGGAGCCCAACAAGCCAATGGTGGAGACCATCAAGCCAAGGGAGCAGATTGAAGGATTTGAAAGCTTAGAGAAGTTTTTCAAGAAAGCATGCATGTTACGAATGGTTTATTTTATGATCACCTACACCCACCATAGACCTAGGATTCAATCTATTGGCTTGGATTGAATCTTCTTAAAATCCATAATCATCATAGTGGGAGCTTTAATTTATGAGATAATTGTTTTAGCTCCAATACTATAGTTTGGTATATGTTACCCATTCACTTAGGGACTAATATCAAAATATGGTACTTTATATATGTTGATATATAATAGCATGCGATGTATGATTTATAATAGCCTGAGATGTATGATTACAAATAGCATAATTTATATGTTTAAATTTTTATACATGGGATGCATGTTAATTTGATGAGACCCTTAAAACCCCTCTCTTTTAATATTAAGTTGAAAATGAAGAAATCATAGGGAATGAATTCTTCATTGCCTTCCATCATTATAGGATCATCTAACGTCCCTTAATGTGGGTACCTGACTGCAGACATGTAGGAGCTACCCATGTTAAAGACATTACTTGAAACTATCACATATGAGATATTATGGGGTGCCTAAACTGGTATATACCAAGAAACTATAATGTGAGGTATATATTTGGCGAAACATACCTATGTGAATGATGGGCTTAACTTAACTAGGGAAGTATTCTAAGAAACTATAATGTGAGGAGTATGTACCCTAAAGGCAAAATGGTTGGAACTTGCTTATGAAGCAATAGACAAAGAGTTGTCTTCTCATTGTGGGTTAGAAGTCAAGAAATTATAATGTGAGGCTTCTAGGTCACAGTGGGACCCAATCCCCATTAGGAATGAGATTCCCGAATTCCATTAGAGGGTGTATAAAATTTGATAAAATAGTGGGAGGTACCATATGATTAAAGACCCAATCATTATGGATAAAAATAAAATCTAATTCTCTATTTATGTAGATTACCTAATTACTCACCTCAAAACCCCTGTTTCCTAATATAGGATATTGATAGTTTGACTAAACCCGATTTTTTTGATTGACTTAGGAAATTGAGAATTGTTCTCAATTTCGAAAGATTGTTTATATGCTATTAGGCCTTTTATTAAAGGCTCTCCATAAAACATCCTAAGAAGAAAAAGACACTATGCGCAATTGGCATCTTGTTGCCATGCTATATGATAGTATTGATGACTAATGAGCTTCAGAAGCAAAATTAGTCAATGCAAGTGCCTTTGATGTCCTACATCACATACAAAGGTTGTATTGTGAGTAAAATAATACTATAAAGTATAGTACTTGTAAAAGACTTCTTCTGGACTAGGATGTAATAAAAGTTGTTTATTAATAATCATTCTTTTGAAAAATGATTAATCACATAGAATAGCTTGAGAAGCTAGATGTGATTTAAAATGGAAGCATAGAGGAAAGCAAGTCTTGAAAAGTCAAAGACAAAGAAATATAATAATTTTGTAGTAAACATAAGGTATCGTAAAGGGAACTTGATAAAGTATCAGTCTTCCTAGAAGAACCAAACTTTTGAAGTTTTGGTTCATGCTCTAAACTAAATTGTTGGTTAGTTCTGCTTCTTGGTTTTTGGATTCTAGTGTAATCTAATTCGAAGCAGAAACTTAACTAGATAATAAGTTACTTTTAAAAAAATTTTAATAGAGCAAGAGTTGCTAGATTAATTTTGGGAACTTATTTCTTAACTAGGTCATTTAAGACATTCTAGAAATTTGATTTTTGAATTTAAATGACTAATTAGAGCGAATGCAACGTATTTCGAGAATACAAGAGATGTGGAGACTCTCATTTAAATGTAACGATTATGACTTGGTTATGAGATAACCAAACCCATCTTTTACTTGGTGAAGTGAAAGAGTTACATTTATAATTTGACTAATACATTGTGATGTATATAGTCATGTAGAGCATGCATTCAATTACAGTAAACTCATCTTAGAATACCATAGCTTAATGGTGAATCTAAGAGAACGAATTGAACCCTATTAATATATGGTTTGATCCATGATGAGTTTTACTAATGTATCCATCTAGGATATACCTTAAAATTGCTACATATTGAGAATTTAGGGTTCACTCCAGTTTTGTCCCAATTATATCAGATATGATATAGGAAAAAACCCAACTTAAAGAAGTTAAGGCTTGGGCTTGTGCTACGTTTGTCTGGAAACATAATGTAGACAATCTGGAAATAAGGTCAAGTAGGTGTTATATTGTGGTATATCCCAAAAGTGGTTGGGATATGTGAACCCCGGAAATTGGGCCCACGAGGGATTGAAAAGAAAGTGGGTTTGAAAAAGAAAAAGGAAAGGAGTCGCCACCTTATTTTTTAAAGGAAACAAGGAAAACCCTAAAAATAGTTTGTTTTAGGAAAACAATTTGAATGACTCCATAAAAAAGGAAAGGCAAAAACCAATCTTTTGAAAACCAAAGAAATCGGGGATTCGGAGGCTAAGTTATGACATGGGAAGGTTCTAGGCAAAGCCTATAGGCACCCATGTCACCCTTTCGGTCTCTCAGTTCATTTGGGCTAAATTAAAGTCTTTCCATACAAAAATCAGCAAGTATATCATCACAAGAATTGCATGCATATCATATATTTCATTCATCCATCCATGCATAATAAGCAAATAAAAACAGTAAATAAAAAGAAGAAAAGAAAACATAAATAAACCTAGGATGCTTGGATCCTAGAACGGACTTGAGCCTCACGAAGAGCGCCTACGTACCATGCAACGAAATACATGGATCAAAGTCCACGTAGTTCGATTAGAACTAAGGTTAAATCCTAATACAAACCTATGGTAAAAACCCTAGGTTTCCTTATTTGATCAAAAGAGAATTGATAGAAAGTTTGATTTTAGGAAAGAAATCCACAAAATGGAAACTTTAATAAAAACCAGAATTTTGTTTATGAAGGAAACCTCTAATTAAACCATAGGATCATATTAAAAATTAACCCTAAATAGGGAGAAGAGAAGGGATAAGGAAGAAAGGTGAATTGGGGCACCTTCACACCCACTTACTTGAGCGCAATTACTCCAAACATTAGCTATTTCAGACATAAGCAGCCCTATTTGCCATATGACAAATACCACACCTATTTGCACCCTTACAAGTGCTCAAAACCATGCAAAAATACTAACATGCAAATCTGGACAGAATAGTATTATGACCTAAAATCATCCACTAAGCATGCCAATAGCAAAAACAGCGAACAATAATAAGTCCTAACATATTCCTAGAACCATATCATGCATAAAAACCCTAGAACATACTAACATGCATGCAAAACTATCATGTTTACTCCATATGAAAAACATATACAGCAAACACGAAGAAAAACCAATAAAAAAAGTCTACTTTATCATGCTATATGAAAACAAACACGAAACAATGACTCTAAAACCCTAAACTCACAAATATGCTTAAAAACTCACAAGACATACTTTAATCATGCTAAAACCAAACTAAACAGAAATTAAATCATGCATATTAACTAACTAAAGCAATATAACATGATGAAAATCCTAACTCTAACATGCAATGACACTAATCCTAGCACAAGGACAAACAGGAGCACAAGAATCATAACTATGCATTAAAAACCTAAAGGACAGCCCTAAAGCATGCTAAACAGTAGATAAACAATAGATATTCCATGTATATTAACTAGCTAGAGTGTTAATACATGATAAAAAAGTTACCTTTAACATGCAATAAGCCTAACCCATATGAAAACCTAGTTTAAGCTTGAATAGAGAAGGAGAATACCTTAGGAAGGGCCTTCCTTTGTGTTTGTAATTGTTCGTGGCTCCTCAGGTCTTTAGAGTGAATCAAACCAACACGAATCCTCCTCTTTGTCAAAGTGGTATCACAGCAAAGAGATCAAAACTCACTCAACTTTGAAAAGAAATAGAAAACAAAAAGAGAACAAGAGAAAAGAAAAGTGATTTTCGTCACTTTGCAGCAGCAGCCACTTCAATCGCGTTTTTGGGTATGAAAACGTTGGATTTGGACAAAGCTTGTGAAATACAAAGTTGTAGAGAATTGAATTATCTTTCTAACAAGACCAATTTAATCAAATTCTGACTTCGGATGAAAAAGTTATGATTAAAATACGACTGCTGGTTTTCAGAAAATCTGCTGCTGAATTATGACGAATTTCACTCCCTCCAAACCCTCTTCTCCCCTCCCTTGTTTAAAGACATTAAGAGAGTAGTTATAGCTGAAATCTGGAGTTTCCCTTTCCTTCCTGGACTAGGTTTCCTTGGAGAATAATCAAAAGGTATTTTATAATGATAAAAGACTTCTAATCTGAATAGGAAAAGGAAATTGTCTTTTATAAAAATTGGGAGACTAACCGCTAACACGCATGCACATGTATCGTATGTGCGTACACACACTCATCACATACGTACACGTGTTAGTGTCATGATAAAAATGGCTAATTTAATAAAATAATTTTCTTTTCATTTTAACCAAAAATCTCATGCTGTGATTCGCACTAATTCTTCAAGGATAATCCGTAAATAACCACACTAAACTCATCATCAGGGCCACGGGACTTAATACCTCATATGCATCCATATGAACTCCAATTAACAATTTGGAGATCATTCTAAGGTCAAATGAAAAGTTTGGGACTTAAAAGACGATTATGCCCCTCAAGTCACAAAAGCTCTTATTATCCCTCAAGATCAACTCCAATTTGAACCAAAATTCATATCCATTGTCCTTGTGACTCTAGAAAACTAATGCAAGTGACTAGACTCAAAAACCAAACAAAAACATGCATGAAATGATGAGCCCTAGTAAGGTGGTGCAAAAATGGGGTGTGACAGGATAGTATTTCTATTACTCTAATAAACAAAAGTTGTCCATTAGGATGTTTACTGGATTTTCTTGAGAAAGAGTTCATTCAAGAAAGATGCAAAAGTAAATAGAATTTATAGAATTGTCTGTAAAGCCACAAACGAACAAAGATCCAACCCTTCTCTCTGTTGAGACAAAACCCTTAACTACACTACAATCTTTTCATAGATCAAATTGGATATTTCTTAACATAAGAGAGATATCGTATCTCTATTAGAATGTGAAAGAATTGTTCTTTGGTGATAAAGATCACCAAGATAATCCTATTGATTATGACTAGACGATGTTTCACATCAACTCGAGAAATGACTAAGAGTCATTAAATCCAATATGGATAGGTAGAGACCTAAAAGGCTTGGCTATTTAAGAATGTTTTCAACATAGGCAAAAAGTTGTCTATAAAGAAACTTGTTTGATAATAGTTATGCTGAAATCCATTTGGATCTTGTTATCTATAAACACACATTTTGAATATGAGATATGTCAAAAAGGATATAAAGATGTTATATCAAATGGTGAAAAACCATAAAAGTGTGTAAGTTATAGAAGTCTATTAATAGACTACAAGGTTCTCATAATTAGAACATCTATAAAGTTAAAGTAATCAAATTGTTTGATTTCTCTCATTGTATAGATGGACCATGAGTGTATAAAAGATTAGTGGGAGTGTGATCGTTTTTCTTTATCCTAAGTATAGATGACATCCTAATCATTATGAATGATATATAAATGTTATCTAATGTGAAGTTTTAGTTTTTGAAAAAAACTTCTTCATGAAAGATTTGGTAAAAGCATCCAACAAGATCTATAGAGATAGATCATATAGATTGCTAAGTATTTCTAAGTCATTAAACATAGTTGAAATGTTGAAGGAGTTCAACATGGAGAATTCTAAGGGAGGTCTGATTTACTTCAGATAAGAATTCATTATTCAAGGGCATGTGCCCTAGGATAACACAAGTAATGTTCTTAAAGTGTTAGGAAGCCTTATTCTACACTATGTATTGAACCTGATATCTATTATGTTGTAATTGTTACAAATAGTTATCAGTCAATTCAAATTTGGAATATTGGATTGTATATGGAAATTGTAAACTCATAGTAGATGAGTATATGGATTTGGATATAATCCATATGGGGTATATTTTATATTCACTTTAGTTGGTGAAATACTTAATGGAAGAACTGTATGAAAGACACAGTGGATTCCATTATTAAGGGTGAATTAATTGTCGCATTGTCTAGGAGACTGTTTGGATCTATAAGTTCGTTTAGAATTTGGAGTTGTTCTTTCCATTGAGTTGCCCACACCTTGTTTTGTGACAACAATGGGTCTATGTCTCAAGTATAGGAATCACGGTCTCATCAAAAGTCCAAACACATAGAGCGGCAATTCCAAGTGATTAGAGGAATCATTGGAAAAGGTAATAGATACATTACAGAAAATATTATCTGCATAAGTTTTTGTAGACCTACTGACTAAAGCTTTAAAACATAATTGGTTATATCTAAGACCAACATCTTGAGAAGATAGGTATGCGATACATAGTCGATTGGCTTTAGTGCAAGTGGGAGATTTTTAGGATTATGTCCTAGAGCCAATCATAGAGATGATTGCTTAGGGATTAGGAACAATCATTTGATTTCATTTATGTATGTCACATTTATTATTGATTTAATAAAAGGGCTTATTCTATTATGTTTATATGCATCATTTATATATACATAATATGTCTATGGAGTTAGAGTTGAGAATATGGAATTACAAAGAGTTGTAATTTTGAGACTGTAAATATATCTCTGCACTAAACTTCTAAAGCATTCCTAGTTGAAGGTTCACTATGATGGACAATAATGAACCATAGGACTAGCACTTATTAGGTTGACTCTATAGGAGGATAGCTGGTCTCAAGTTATTTGTGTAGAAACACTACAACCAATAGGTGGGTGCCTATTAATAGAATAGGTATACTGAATGTGACCAAAGATATGAGATAAACTGAATGGAGTTTTATCCTACCTGTCAATCAATTTCTCATTGTTATAGTGGTACAAGTAATCCTTAGACCTGAGACACCATAGTTGTCTTATGCATGTAGTTTTAGAAGTTTGATAACACTAAATGCAGATCCTATTCAGGGGTCTGCAAAGGTGTTCATTGGCCCTACTGCTATGTGTATGAAGGCATGTGAGTGATCAACAAGGGATCCATCACTCTCAGGAAAAAGAGAGAGAATGTCTTATATAAATGACGTGGAAAAGAGTTTCCATGAGTTCATCAATAAGTTGATATCTATGAATGAGTATAAAGTAATTGAACTAGGGATTTGACAGACTTCTATGTCCTATTAGTTCAATTGGAGACATTGTGTTGAAGGAAGGATGCAATTGTAACCTATAAACTATAACAGAAGGGTTCTTTGTAAATGACTATTCACCTCATTAAGGACTACACCATGAGCCATATGCTAGGTGTTACTCATGGTTAGTAGAAGCCCTAATTGATATAAGTGAGTTATAATCAATTAGGGAATTGGAAGGAGTACCAATTAGACCCTAAATGGAAAGAGTTCCATTGTGCACACCTCGTGCTATTCCTACTACTTGATGATGTGAATCCAATGGATCACACACTGATCATGCAAGATGAGCTTTAAAGTCTATAAGAGAAAGGGTATGAGTGCATAAAGAATAGTTCTTTGAGGCCTATTTATATTTGATATAATTTATACGGATTATTGTGCAATTTAGAGAAATTGCATAAAAACCTAGTAGGGTTTCCTCCTAGGGCCGGCCCCCTTAAGTGTGGACTATATAAGTCACACTTTGATGTGTGACAACAACAATAAGTTCAACTCCCCAAAGGCTGGCTGAAAATTCTGTCCTCTCTCTCTCTCTCTCTCCTCTCTTCTCCTATACTAGCAATAACAAGGAAAAGGAGGAAAGGACTTGAAGCTCTAGTTAGGTGTGGATACCGTTGGAGGCAGCACACTTGGGCTGCTCACTCACCGCTGTCCGGAATCAAAGCTTGGAGCAAAAAGGAGAAGACAAAAATTCTGTAGGTGTTCTAACCCTCTTTGTAGTTAGGGTTTGATTTTGTGTTATGCATAGTTAGATTCATAGGCTGTGGAATCGTAGGAAAAATTTTTATATTTTGCACTTCTATTTTTCCTTCTTGTATGATTCCCAACACCCTTCAGGTTATTCCATGTAAATTTCTTCATCTAGATTACCATTCAAGAAGGTCGTCTTTACATTTTTTTTTTATGAATTACTAAATGATGAATTGATGCAAGAGAAATAAGTAAACGAATTGAACTAATTCACGCCACAGGTGCATATATTAAAGGAATCAATCCCTTCTTTTTGTCTAAAGCCTTTAGCTATAAGCGTAACTTTAAACCTATTAATTGAACCATCGTTGTTCAATTTCTTTTTGAATACCCATTTACAACCAATTGGTTTAGATCCTGGAAGGCAATCGACTAACTTCCATGTTCCATTAAACACAATGGAATCTAACTCTTCTTCAATTGCTTCTCTCCATAGAGACACATTTGGTGAAGTTGTAGCTTTTTCATAGGAAGTTGGATCCCTTCTACATTTATTACAAATCTTGCTTCCTTTTTAATTTCCTTTCTATTTCCTTCAATTAGGAAAAGATAAAAATCTGGACTAAAGGAATAATTTGTAGTTCTTGCCCTTTTCAAAGTTCATGGGTTGGGATCATCTTGTAGATTTTGTTCATAAGATATATTATCTTCATATATACAAGTGTGCTTTTCAAGAGAAATATCATCTTTCAATTTATCTTTAGCATATATATGTTCAAAAATTCAGCATCCCTAGATTTTATAATTTCATTTGATACAAGATTTAAAAATCTATAAGCTTTACTATGTTTACAATATCCAATGAAAGAACATTTGTAGGTTTTAGGTCCTAATTTGGACCTCTTAATATAAGGTATTCTTATATAAGCAAGGCACCCTCAAACCTTAAGATAATTCAAATTCAGTTTCCTATTACACCACAACTCATAAGGAGTCATATTGGGTTTTTTGCGTGTTATTTTGTTAAGAATATGATATGCTGATAGTATAACTTCTCCCCATAAATTATTGGGAAGCCCAGAACTTATTAAAAGTCAGTTCACCATTTTAGTCGAGGTTCTATTTTTTCTTTCAGCAAGACCATTTTGTTGAGGAGTATAATAAAGAGCTGACGTTTCATGTCTAATTCCATGAGTTTCACAAAAAATATTAAATTTCGTTGGAAAATATTCTCTCCCACGATCACTCCTTAACACTTTTATCTTCTTACCAAGTTGATTTTCAACCTCAGCTTTATAAATTTTAAATTTACCAAATACTTCATCCTTGCTAGACAACAAATATACATAAGTATATCTTGAAAAATGATCAACGAGGGTAAGAAAATATTTCTTTCCTCCATGAGTTACAAAACTCTTAAAATCACACAAATCTAACTGAACAAGTTCTAGCAATTCTGAAGTACGCTCAACTTGGTGAAATGGTTTATGCATTATTTTCGCTTGAGTACACACTTCACATTTAGATATATCATTATTTGCACATTTTGGAATCAAACCTAAATTACTCATACGCTTAATAGATTGATAATTCACGTGACCTAATCTATTATGCCACAAATATAAAGAGTCAATCAAATAAATAGAAGACATAACTTTATTAATATTAAGTTTAATCATTCCATTACAAGAGTAACCATTTCCAACAAAAATCCCATTTTTGGACAAGATAAACTTATTTGATTTATGCACCAATTTGAACTCTGCTTTGTTCAAGAGATCACCAGATACAAGATTCTTATTCATTTCCAGAACATGACAAACATTCTTTAAAGTCACTATCTTTCCCGGAGTAAAATTGAGTTCCACTAACCCAATTCCCATAACTTTTGTCATTCCATTGTTTCCCATTCTAATTTGTCGTCCATCGGAGCACTTTCGTACTTAATGAAGGCATCGTAACTCTTTGCAACATGAATAGTAGCCCGAGTGTCTAGCTACCATCCTTCATCGGAATCAACATGATTTGCCTTGGTCACAATGGTAAAGTTAAGATTTTCATCGGTCACATTCACTTGAGAATTGAGAAACTTCTTGTGAAGTCGTCAATTCTTTATAAAATGACCAGACTTTTGGCAGAAGAAACATGTCATTTTCTTTGGTTCACTGGTGTGAATTTTCCTTTTCTTGAAACTTTTATCGTTCTAGAATACAAAATTTCTTAGGTTTGTTATTAGGCTCCCCGAACCTAGAACCAAATTTGTTCTAAAGATATAATCTAATTTGTTCACATTACGATCTCGATTTCGAGACTCTTCTTCGATACAAAGATGACGCATTAGATCCTCTAAAAAACATTTCTTTTCTTGATGCTTAAGTTTCTTTTTGTAGTCATTCCAAGAAGGTAATTTCGCAATAATCACTCCAACTTGGAATTCTTCATCCACTTTAACTCTGCTAATGGTGGTAATATCATCCATTAGGAATTGTAACTCATCCACTTAAGAAATGATAGATTTTCCATCAACCATTTCAAAATGAACATAATTATCAATTAAAAACTTACATGCACTAATTTCCTCAACTTTATATTTATTCTCCAAGCACGTCGATAGTTCCTTAGTCGATGGAGTGTGTCGGTATGTGTTGTACAGAGATTTAGACAGTGCATTGAGAATATGTCCCTTGCACAAAAAATCATCATCGATCCGTTTATTCCTTTGTTGCTTTATCTCCTTAGACTCGTCTTTTTTCTCTTCCAGAATTGGTGGAAGACCATCCTCCAGAATGTAGGCAAGTTTCAAAGTTAAAAAGAATAAAAACTTCTGTTGCCACTGCATGAAAAATTGCCCATCAAATCGTTCCAAGTGCACCAAGTCTTAATTCATCACTTGAATTGATTGAATGGTTGAAGCCAAAGTCTCCATTGATGCAGAAATTTTGTCTTAAAATTGTTGGAAATATACACTAATTAATGGAGACAAAAGGTGAAATCCAAAATCCAAGGCACGATTATATCGCTTTATTTAAGACAAATTTGCCACCCTTCCAATATAATTGCGAGTGTAAAAAGGACTATGTGGTGAATTGTCCTCAGGATACAATGGACTCAGATTCACTTCTTACTATTTAAAGGATTTGTACAACCTTGAAATAGCCTGAATTTTTAGAACAAAAATAGGAAAGAATACCACAAGAAGAATGCCAAAAGAAAGAATTAAAGAATAAAAAATATTTGCTATTATTATTCTATTAACCCACGAGTGGCTTGATATATATACAAGAAGAAGGGGTGCTTTTGCACCTATACATTCAAACCAAGAAGTGGCAATGCACAAATGCAGTTGTATAGTCAAGCCCAAACGGTGCAAAGCACTATCCAAAATGAATAGGTGTGAATTTGGTTATAATATTAAAAAAGGCATAAGGTGCCAAAGTAACTATTCATGTACGAACAATACACAACCATTACCAATGGTTATGTCTAATAAAAATATTAATATAATATTTAAATATCCAACGACAAGATTAATCTCTAAAACATTGTTTTATGTTAAATCAGAAAATTCAGATTTAATTGATGTAGTAGAAGGCACATCTCCATTGTAAAAATAATTATATTGCAATTTAAATAATAATACATAACTAGAACAATGATTTGTTTTATTATTCTATTCTCAATTGATAAGAAAATTAATATATTACAAAATTACGAAGAGAAAAGTAATCATCATATATATATTTATACTCCACTTGAATCATACAAATTAAATCATCATTTTTCCAAAATATTTAAAATTGTTCATGAACCGTTTTTCCGTTTAAGTTGTCATAAAATTGTATGATTGTAATAACAAACAATTAAAGTCATAAAATTCACCAAATAGAATCAAATTACACTATACTTGATAGTGTATTATCTAATCAAATTATCAAATTACATGACTTCTATTGGTAAAAATATTGTGCTAGCAATGAATAGATTCAAACAATTATATAATTAAAAAATCTTAAATATTGAGAATGACATCTTTTTAAAAGCAATTCTATCAATTCATTATCTTTCTACAAACAGTTCTATCAATTCATTATGATATGATTTAAACTCACACACCTCAAAAATATTATGCAAAAGAATAGAATATCAATGAATTAAATAGACTAGGAAAATCTAACGATTCAAGTGGCACACGATTCGTGTAAATTATAAACCAAAATAATCATATCAATTGATTAATGAAACCAAACAAATTCAACTCTTAAGATTATTGGAAATATTGAACAAAAACATAAATGGCGAAGATTAAAATACAAAATAATATAATTTGTAATAAAATAAGAAATAAACTTATCAATTGAGGCGTGTGAAAACACTGTCCTTAAGAGTTGATTGGCGCCTCTCGGGGTGAATCACTCAGCGCAACTAATCCTCTAGCGCCCCAACCCTCCAGGATAGAACCATCGTATTTTTCGTACACGTGTATTCGCAAGTACAAAGAACCGAACAACTTTTGATCATTTCATTAAAATATTCAAGAATGATAGATGAAGTTTTATACAAAAGAAGTTTATATATAGAGAGATAAGAAGGATTGGGAAAGCTTTCTAAAAACTTTGTGATTTTATCATTCCAAGGAAGAAGAAGAAGACAAAAAATAAAATAAAATAAAAATGATAGTGGGAAAACTATTTCTTCTCTAAAAGGATTTGTAACTCTTAACAATAATATGCCCATTAACTCATAATAATGAACCAAATAAATAATTGACATGATGGTCATAAAATTAAATCACATATAATAAATAATAATTTGAATCACATATTTTTTATTTTATTTACAAAAAATCCAACAATCAAGAGTTGAATTACACACGGTCAAGTCCAAGCTTAACTAACGTGCGACATTAAGATTGTAGCACAGGTCAGTTCTATGTCTTCCACGAGTCATTCGTCAATTTGGTGCTTGAGTTGGAAATCATGATTCTTGTTCCATTGTTTTGTCAACAACTATGCCATTTGAAGTCTTGGCAGGAAAGCTTTCCAACAAGCTACAATTTAAGTGGGTTAAGATGTATTAGTTGATCATTTTTGGTTGATATTTTCAAGAATTGATTGACTTGTGTACTTGGCCAATCCATGTGTTGAGTTTCAAACCTCCAACATTTTCCCTCACCGATCTAATTAGGTTTTTAGGTTAATAATAAAGCTGTGTGTAAAGTCCATTTTCTTAGATTGGCATATTCCGTGGCAAAAGTGGTGTCTATCTAGTGTCATGTGTTGCTTCAAAAGTTCAGAACGCTTCTACAACTGACTTGAGTGCAGACTTCAAGGCAATGCGACTCACACTCATTGTTAGGACAGGTAAGTGTCTTTAGAAGCCGGTTTTTGAATCGTTTCAATTCATTTTAATTCTTGTTATGAGTTTTGAACAAAGTGAAAAAGCTTTTGAAAAAGATTTCAAAACATTTTTTGTAAGTTTTGGAGGTTAGGATCGATCCTAGGCATTGGAGGATCGATCCTAGGGTGTCCTGAAATCCTGGTTTAAGTTCTGTTTTCTAGGATCGATCCTAGGCATTGGAGGATCGATCCTAGGTGCTCTACAAAAGATTTTTTGCCTCTGTTTTCTAGGATCGATCCTAGGTTCCTGGAGGATCGATCCTCAGTGCTCTAAAAAGTGTTTTTTTCACTTCTGTTTTCTAGGATCGATCCTAGGTTCCTGGAGGATCGATCCTTGCTCGTAAAATTCAGTTTTTAAGTTTTAATTAAATTACCTATTTGACCTTATTTCGAATCCCAGTCTTTTGGGGTCTCTTAGACTCTTTAAATAGGTTTTGTTCTGATAGAGAGAGGTAAGCAAGTCTCTCCCAATTAGGTTTTCAAAAGCCCATCCTCTCAAATCTTCTCTAGAGCTTTTTAATCTAGTTTTTCTTTTCATGCTCTAGAGACCTTCAAACCACACAATATTTTTCACATCCTTGAGTGTTTGTGAGTCCGTTGCGACGGTGATCGAGCTTGCGAGTTCGTGGAGGAAGGAATCACTGTGAAGAGGTTGGTTGTGACCAAAGCCGTGAAGACGGAGATCGATCGTATGCGGTCGTGGGAGTGAAGACTTTTGCTTAAGTCCTTTTGGTCTGTAAGTGTGTCTTGTACTCATTTAATTCATAGTGGATTTGCTTCAACTGGACTAGGTCCCGTGGTTTTTCCCATCTAGGGTTTTCCACGTAAAAATCCGGTGTGCATCTTTTTATATGCTTTCATACTTGCTATGCGATTGGATTAATAGTGATACTTGGTTTTGTGAGTTTCATAATTAAAATTGGGTAAGATTTTGAGTAATACCTATTCAACCCCCCTTCTAGGTATTCTAGGGTTATTTAACCGGAATTTCACTGTGAATATGAAACCGTGTCAAATTTAATTAATTAGCGTGAGATGTGGTATTTTGTAACACCATGTTCTCCTAATTTGTCCCTCATTTCCTCTCCAGATTCTAAAGTAGATCTAATATATACCTTCCATGGAGAAAGAACATTGATCATAATTATTTGATTCTTTTTCTTTCCCTTGCCCAAAAAAAGGCATTTTAGTCAAGAAAATCTATTCTATAAAGTTGGTTAAAAATTTGCCAAAGTTTCTATTTGAATAGGATTACATGCTTGAAGAGTCCTATTTGAAAAGTAACTCCATTTCTAGAGTTTTATTTGAAAATAAACTCTCTTTCTAGAGTTTTGGTTGGAAAATGACTCTTTCATCCAAAGTTCTACTCAAATTATAAATCTAAGTTTTATAATAAAATTACCAATAACATGATAGGCTAGTGACATTCTTCATATTTATTGAGTGACAAATCTCAAGTTTAAGCTTATAAAAAAGAATTGATACTTATTTGTTCATAATTGAGAGTTTAGGAATAAAGGTAAATTTTATCTATTATACAAAAAAAGAAAAAAAGAAAAAAAAATCTCTCGGAAAGAATTATTCTAAGCTACGCTCAAGTTTAAACTTTACAACTATACTAAGTGCCTGTTTGGGATAGCTTCAGAGTAGAATCAGAAGTAAAATCAGAAGCTAAATCAGAAGCTGAATCAGAATCAGGGGGGAGGCAGCTTGAGCAAATTGGCCTAAAAATCTATTTTGGGCTCACAATCACTTTTCTCATTTTTTATCCAAACACTCTTAAAAGTGATTATAGGCCATCAGAAGAGATTTTGGGCCTCCCAGAATCTCATCCAAACAGGCACTAAATATGCCAAAGAAAAGCGAAGAACAAGGGAAGAAGAATGAATTTATCCCTTTGCGAAATACTGACAGGATTTTAGCGGAGCTTTCACGCTTATTCTTGAGACTCCCAAGAGCCATGAGCGTTATCAATTCTCTGCTTGAAGAATTGATGCTGCCAATAAAAAGGGAAGTGTACAATTTGTAGGCAAATGCCATGGGCAATGGATGGAAAAGAAAAAGTCAAGCTAAATATGATCCAATGGCTCATATTGAATCTTAAAATATATTTACTTTTTTGTTGCTTAAGTGATAATTGATGAATTAACACTCAATATATATCCAGTCATTATCTAAAATCCAAAATAAAAAAGAAAAAAAAGAAGATCACTAAGTAGGATGGTGGCTAGCTAGCTTCCAAGATGGCATTTTGTGTTTGGTTCGTTTTGTTTTTCTGATCGTGTCTTCATATATAGACCTGAAGTACCTTCTTTCCTCTTTTTATTATTTTTATTTTTTTTAATCTTATCTTATCTTATCTAACAAATAAAGTTCATTATAAAGAAGATTGTTTACATTTAAAAATACCAAGACCTCAATAGTCTTCTAAGATTACATCTCATAACTTTTTAGAAAATCTATGTTTCTCAAATATTGATAGCACTACAATGATAACCTAAATTGGCATCACAATATCTATAGTACCTATTTTAATTCCAAATGGATCTATTCTTTTTTAGACATGTTTAAATCATAAAACATATAGCTTGGGACATTTATTAGGGGGTCAAGAGTCTTTTACCATGGTCAATTAGCCAAGGGTTGAAAGTCGATGGTATGGGGCATCTCTCAAGGATAGTTAGGGGAATAGTTTGGACTGAAATCTCGGTGGGAGTAAGACTTTGAATTAGGGGTGCAACTCGGTCTAAGCCAGTCCGGACCAGGGGTATATGTGGAGTAGACCTAATTAATTTGGAACCTCAAAAATTGGATCGGAACCAGACCGGCAAAAACAGTTTGGTTCTTGGTTTTATTTATTTATTTATTTTTGTAAAAAGTAATAACTTTATTGAATAAGTATTATTATTTATTCAATAATAGTTATATATGGAGTATAACATATTAATATAAACATATAATTATATATATAATCATATATATAATTATATATTTTTATATTTTATATTTTTGTAATTCGGGAATTTGGTTTGAACCGGTTTTGAAACCTCCTAAACCGTGGACCGGATCGATTAGTGTTTGGCCCTGGCCCGAACTAGACCGGACTGGACTGAATTACTTGTCCGGTTCTTAGGTCTACCCGAATCAAGTTGCACTCCTACTTTGAAAACCCTTAATTGTTAACACAAAAAAAAAGGGATCGAAAGTCGATAAGTAGCGAGGGTTAAAAACATTATCTCATCGGAAATACAATTTTACTCTTTGGTCAAGCTATCTTACTGATCATAACATTCAAAAAAATCAGTTTTAAACTTTCAAATATGAATAGGCTAGTACAGAAGTTTTCATTGCTTGCAATTTTTTTATTGACAGAATTTGGCTAGAACGGGAAATTGGAGAAAAAGATAGAGAAATTGGATTTGATGGTTTCTTTTGTTGGTTGATTGATATTAATTGATGGAGAATTTCTTTGTTAATTGGATGATTGACAGAGAATTTTTGTCAATTTTTTTGTACATATTTTAATAATCATTATTGGTCTTGTTTGATAGCTCCTAGTAAATAGATTTAAAAAATATTAATTTTATTTTATAAAAAATAGGCTTGTAGAACAAAAGTTTAACAAATTTTAAAATTTGAAAAATGTTAAATAATGGGTCATCAACACTGTAACCAATTTTGTGCTTTGAACTTGTATTGATGGGTACCTTTTCATTGTCTAAAAAAAGAGTTGAAGTCTAATGCGGAGTACTTCGAATCAAATAACATGTAAATTTAATAATTAGTATTACCATTAATTGTTGTTTGTGACATTAAACACAAAAATGTCATCTGATTACCATTAATTCCAAAAATTATGTTTTACGGCGAGATTAATTGTTATATTTGTAAACTGTGGAGAACATTGGAATCATTTTTTAAAAGGATTAAGCATTTGGGGTTATTATAGTTTAACCCAAAAAAGGAAAAGAAAAAGAAAAAGGACTATACCCAACCACAATCCCCTGATCCGACTCGGTGACCCGCTAAACATCTAGGGTCGAGTCCACTGTCCAACACTACAGCTTTGTAGCCTCTAGAGACTTCCATTGTGCATTGTGAGAGAGAGAGAGAGGGGGAGGCCATGGATGCAACAAAGATTGCAGAGCTGAAGCTCTTCGTCGACCAGTGCAAATCAAACCCTTCGATTCTTCACACCCCGTCTCTAGCGTTCTTCAAGAACTATCTTCGAAGGTAATCTATATATATATATATATATATATAGCGAGCGAGAGAGAAAGAGAGAGTCCACTTCCAGTCCGGGTTTTCATTTGTTATAATTTGTTATATGTATATAAATTATTTTCCACTCCATTTGTCATAATTCTTTGTTTGAGACATCTGGGCTTTTCATTTGCAGCCTGGGAGCTCGGATTCCATCAGACCCAAAATCAGTGAGACAATTTCTTTCCCCCTTCTTTAATTGGTTTAGCATTTTATATAAGCATTTGGATATAAATAACTGCCCATATATCATAATCCTAAATTAACCTTTATCAGTTGCCTGTTATATATATGTATTCATTTTTTGCTATGCCAATTACTTGAGGAATTTGGTTTTTGGTGGTTTTGTTTTGTGTTTTTAAAAAAAAAAAAAAAAAAAAAAAAAAAAAAAAAAAAAAATCTTATTTGATTGCGTGGAAATTCTCTCTGAGCTTTTTTTTTGGTGCAATGATTAGCGTTACCCTTCAATGAGCCTGTAGACACCCAATTTTGTACCGGTCGGCATTAAGTCACCAGTCCCGATGATGAGGTTTTTCATTATTAAAGACTTTATTGGATGACTTTTAATAGGTGGATATGATCACAGCTTAGGCCTTGGGTTGAAAACATGGGAATTTAGCAACATTTAAAAAAAAAAAAAAAAAAATTTTGGCCAGGGCGTATGCAACACCCCAGAGTGTGTACGCATGCACCCATTTTGGATGCGTATGCAACCATTGTTAAAAAAACGGAAATTTTTAAAATGGAATTTCTTTCTCGGCCACTCCCACATATGGTAAGGTGGATTTTTGGTAGTGGTTGACCGTACGATTTCGGGGGACTCTCCCCTAACCCTAGTTACGTCTATAGAAACACCTTTATGGAACTAAAGAAAGGGGCAGCCCCTGGCCATTTTTCATAGACAACCTTAAGCAAACCTTAGAGAGGGAGAACAAGACCTAAAGTTGTGAGCATAGAGATTTGCAGAAGGGACTTCAACAAAGTTTTTCTATCAATCAATTCAAACCTGAGGGCCATGAACAAATATCAAGTTGGTGAATTTGATTTGATTTTACTTTTTATTCTAGTTCTTCTTTTATAATTTTATGTTTATATTTATTTTAATCTGTTTAAAGCGTGGTTAGATTATTAGAGATTTGTTCTATTTTGGTTGATATTTACTAGGATTTATTAACTTTTTCTTAATTTTTCTTCATGTCTCGTTAGGATTATATTTCATGTTAATGATTGATATTTCGTGCTCAGCATATTAGATATATATATATATATATATATATTCTTTTTTTTTTTTTTTGATAACGGTGGAACCATCCTACAGTAGGGCCTTTGGACCCACCCATGGAACCTAAACCCCCGGGGAGACTAGCGTAGCAACCCATCGCCACGCCCCCCACTTAAATCTTAGGTTGCCCTAATGGGAATCGAACTTGAGATTGTGCGCCTAACCACACAATCAGCATATTAGATTAGTATTGCATCTAGTTTATTCATTTAGCTTGTTTTCTTAGTTGTTTATCTATTTAATTCATTGTTTTCTTAGTCTCTGTAGCATGATTTAGATTTACTTTTATATTTAGATTTATTTTTATATATTTTATTTATTTAGGGTGCATGATTAGATTAAAGTAGGGGTATTCACAGTATCATCCCACGTGTGTACTCATCCTTGGTGAGTGCGTACACACAAGTGCTCCGATAGTGGTACATGCAAGTTCATATTTTTTAGATTTTTTTTTGTGTTTGGTTTTTCTATTCTGGTTTTTAGTGGATTAATCTTCTATGTACATTCTGCTCCTTGTTCTATTATTTAGGGGGATTTGGCCATTAGTCTAGCAAATAAGACTTATTTAGCAAATAGTTACCCAACTCTTTTTTCAACTCATTTAGTCCATTTTACTATAATCTGACGAAAATACCCTCACCCTTATCTCTTTCTCCCTCCCTCCCTTTCCACCTACCCTATGGCCATAAGAGAACCGCTAGACGGTGACGACCCCCAGCAATGACGATTGGCAAGCTTGTTGATGTCGACCTCCTTTGACGACCACCAGATCTGAAGATTTGTCCTCTCCATCCACAACCCCAAAACTAAGTCCCCCTTTCCTATCCCTCTCTTCTCAAACCCCAACCCAAGCAACAACGTTGGCGAGGGGATGGGTTTTTTGGGGAAGTATGAGATCATAAAAGAACTGATTTGTGGTAAGAGTTTTTGTTTGTTGATTTTTTTGGGGTGTTTAATTTTAGGTTTGTGTTTGGTTGCTGAGAAACTATAGACAAAAGAGGGGATTTTTTATGGTGGCGAGGGTATGGGTTTGTGTTGTTGGCAATGTTCGCTGGAGAATGAGAAGACCAACTATGAAATTCTCTTTCTCATTCTATGTTTATGTGTGGTCAGAGAAGTTGACCGGAGAAGGAAAACCAGATTTTTTTTTTTCTAAAATTCTTCATTGTATGTATTTTGTTTTAGATTTTTTTTTTCCTTTTCCTTTTTTGGTAAAACTTAACCACCAGAATTTTTTTAAAATGCTATTTATGCGTGGTTTATGAGGGTTCTTGTTGTCGTCATCAGTTGGTTGTGGTTATCGGTGCCGATGAGTGAGGGAGGAAGGGAAGCGGAGAGAGAAATGGAAAAAGCCATGTAGACTCCATGTGCACGTGCATAGGTTGGATGGACTTCTCTTTAGTTTACGCCTAGGTCCTTAGTAAGGATCAATCTGGTTCCTTTGCAAAAATCAATTGGGATCCCCACTGGCAATCAATTCTCGTTCTGTTTCTTTTCTTTTCTTTTCTTTCTTTGGGAAATTTTCTCTGCAAAAGGAAGAAGTAAACACTCTAGCAACAAGTTTTACAATTTTACGAAGTGGATCATGCCAAACTGTAAAAGTTTACTACTTCATTACTTCGTAAGAAAGTAATACAATTTTACTGTTTTACGAAATATTATGTTGGACCATGCCAAGTAGTAAAATTTTACAGTTTTAATTTTTGAATAATTTCCTAATCAATCAGGGTTCAAAGTATCGCTTGTCTCGGACGAGATCTCGCCGAGTCAAACCGGTCTCGCCCTTCTCTAATACAAGATGTGGGGACGTTACAAGTATATCGTGGGAAGAATCATTCTCGGTTGAGAATGTTGAGATCTCGGACGAGACGAAACGAGGTGGGCGAGAAATCGAAGTCTTGTTGTGATTCGAACGAGATTTCTATGTGAACTTGCAGAAAGTTGCTTGAATTTGAAAAAAAACATGTAGCTATGCCTATGAAAGCATATGGCCTACCTTAAGAATGGATACTAGCTCAATCTTCTCCTCTTTCTCTCTCTTGGTTTTCCATTCTTAGTATGAGAAGATCTGGTGGGTGTCATCGTCTCCGTTGCTCGAATCCAGATCTTGTGGTCTTGCTGTGGCTGTCTTCGGTGGGCGGTAGCGAGAACTCTGTCTTCTCAGGTGGGCGGTAGCGGCAGTGGCGACTGAGGTGGGTGGTAACGACAGCGGCTGAGGTGGCCGGGAGAAGCGGCGGATTAGGTCGGCGGTTGGTGGTCGAGCTTTGGTTCTCCATGGCCTCTCACTCTTTTCTCTTCTCTCTTGCCCTCACGATTCGAGTGGTTCTTTGGGTCTAGATCCACCGACTTTATAAGCTAAGGGTTCTTTTTCTTTATTTATTTATTATTATTTTTTTTTGTTTTCTTTTTTTAAGTGCTATTGAGACATTTTTTTTAAGTGCTTTGAGATTTTTTTTGGTTTCTTTTTTTCATTTAAAAAAAAAAGATGCTATTGAATACCAATGGTCCTTTTTTTTTTTTTTTTTTTTTTTTTTTTTTTGCTATTATCATGTATCATACATTTATAAATTTGAATTTTTTTTTAATAAATGGTAAATCTTTTTGATAAATGATAAAAAATTACGTAAATCTTATTTCAATGATGCATAAAGTAACAGTAGTGAGACACAGATCCCCTATTCCCCACCCCAACCGTATTATCAAGATTATGGGCAAGGTTCGAGTGGGGATGCTTCTCATGATGCAATTGCTGCACTGACTTTCAATATATTTTACACCCCCCCTTCATATTACCCACAATAAGGTGATCAACATTTTCAGCCTCATCACCACTCTACATGGGAGTAACTTTTATATCGGTATGTTACTTGCCAAATCATTTGTCGATTTCTTTATGATATGTAATGTTATTTACCTATCATTGATATATGATATTTATTTATGTTCTTTGGGTGTATACTATAATCTAAAACATAAATATAGTGTTATTTCATTATATGACCTATTTTTATGTTTTTTTACCATATTATGTGCATTGAGTCCATTATTTTGCTTATTTGATGGTTCCAATGTAATCATCATATTTTTTTACTACTTTACTATGATTTTTTTTGAATTTTTTCAAACATTTTTTCATGTGTAAAGTTGCATCTCGCCCGAGACGCGACGGGTTGGGCGAGACCGAGATGAACGAGACCGAAACGAGACGGGGACCGAGACCGAGACTTTGAACCATGTAATTAATATGGATTTTGTTTCGAATTTGTCGATGAGTAGGTTCCAAAAATATAATTTTTTTAGAAAATGGATATGTATATTGCAAGTTATAAGTTTTTAAACATTGGAACACTAAAAAATCTAGTTACATAGGGTGCCCTTAATAACAAAAAATTTAGTGCCCTTAGTAATAATCAGGGTAAACTAGGGATTTTTTTAAAAAAGGTGACTAATTGCTAAATAAGTTTAACCCCCATTGACTAATTGAGTTAGAAAAACTCTTGCTTGACTAATTGCAAATATTTTATCTAATTATGGACTAATCGCCAATTTCCCCTATTACTTATTTATTTTTGTTCTTTTATCCTTGTTCTTTTTATTTTTGTCATGTTTCTTTTATTTTCAAAATTTATGAGTTTTTTGTGAAGACAGGTTTTTGGATTGCGTGTGCGTACGCACCCCACATGGATGCGTACGCACATAAGGTAAGTATGTCTTTCTATTGATTAGTTTCCTTTTTCATTTATTTCCATCTTTTTGAGTTTCTCTTTTTTTTTTTTCTTTTTTCTTTTAGGTTTTCCATTGTAGTATATTTCCTTTCGTTTATTTCCATAATAATATGTTTCCATGTGTTTGAGTGTTTCCTTTTTATTCATATTCCTATATTTATTTATTCCTTTAGTGGTACTGTGGTAGACTTTTCCATATTTGATTATTTCTTGCTTACTAGATATGGGCACACGTGTGTTGCACATGAATATTATTTAAATAAAAAAATTTATAAATTCTATATATATATATATATATATATATATATATTGATTGAACATGAAAATCTAATTATTTGTTACTTTTGTGTTAATTTAACTTATTGGAATAAACGCTCAACACAATAGGCCAAAATTCTTTCAATTGTTAGGAGTAATGGAAGGAATAAGAAGTTAACTAGAACACATGCATAGTAGTGGAGGCTGTATAGAATTTATGAAGTGAACATAAATTATGTTATCTTTTTTCCTTATTTTTTGCTAGAAAATAAACATTCTTAATTGGTTAAATATGAGAGGCAAATAAATATTTAAAATTTAAAATAAGGATGTAATGGTCAATCAAAAGTGTTTCTAAAGTATAAACTTTTATAGGTAGTATAAATATAATATAATTTAATATGTGATACAAGAGCATCTTTGAGGGAGGTGCAAAAAAAAAAAAAAAAAAAGAAAAAAAAAAAGTAACAAATCTGTCTTTTGCTACCTTACGTGGGCTGTGGCAATTTGCTACTTCAATTTGAGATGTGCATTCCAAAGGGAAGTAGCAAACATAATTATTTTATTTTTATTTTTATTTTCTATATTTTATATTTTTTATGCTTTTAAATATTATTTAATTTATTTTTTTTAGTAAGTGAAATTGATCCCTCATAATATAGTTTTTCTTACTTTTTCTAAAAAAAAATTCTCAATTTTATTTTTATATGGTATCATCATCTACATTTTTTTTTGCTCACTTAGAGATTGAAAAGAGAGTGGAGATCAAGATTTTCATTTTATTTTTTTTTCCTTTTTCTTTTTCCCCCTCCCTTCCCATCAACAACCAAATTCAAGCAAAATAATAATAATAATAATAATAATTATCATATACATATATGACCCATTCCAACAATTTCCACGTTACAATCAAAACACATTCAAGGGTTTTCCTAGTCTACCCAAAATCCTCGAAAACAACCACCCCCAACCACAAACAAATTCAATATTATATGAATTCTCACCAAATTTCAAGAAATACATAATAAAAGTATAAAACACTCACGCAACAGCCCCTTGAGATCCGGTATCGTCTCCATGATGTGGATATTTGGTTTGTGACTGCACTGGGAAGTAGGTGTGCTTCTAACAGGCCATTCTTATTTGCTAGAGAATGAGAGGAAGAGGGAGATACGAAGTTAACGTGTTTTAGGATTATATGTATAGTATTAAATGGAGTATTTGATTTAGGGTTTCCTTTGAATTCCTATTTGTGTTTTATATATTAAGGTATGTGTTTTAAAATATATTAAGGTATGTGTTTCAGAATTATAGTTTCCATATTGCTATATTTCCTATATATGTAGAAGGGTGGGTAGTTGTGTATTTAAAAATTAAAATAAGGGTATATTAGTCAATCAAAAGTTTTTCATACATTCATCTTTTTATAGGTAGTATAGATTAGTTTTTAGGTTTATTTAGTTTCTTAGTTGTGTTATCTTTTTTATATTATTACCTTAGTAACTTGTTCCTAATGTATTTTTTTCTTTGTTTATTTATTCTTTTGTTTTATTCTTTATTTATTTATTTGTTTAGTTTGATCATACCATATTCTGCGTGTTGCTATTATTGTTGCATTATTTTAGGGTTGAAACTAATTGAGTAACTGTTTATTTATAGCCAATAAATATGTGTGGGGGCCGGTTGGAAACCGGGCATTGTCGGGTGCCTAACACATTCCCGATGATATACCCTAGCTTTAAACCAAGGTTGGAATTTATGGTTATGAAGAGTTAGACCTTGCAGGGTCAATTGGTTCTTGAAACCATAATCGAGTCACGACTCCTCTCCGCGCTAGCCCTTGTTGGTTAGTTAGCATACTCCCAAGCCGCATGGTTTAAGATGTGCTCACAGAGCCCATGATTGGGCTCCATGAGATGATGGGTTCCATGTTGTTGGTCAAATATATAAAATTCAACTTGATTTGATGATTCAACCATTTGATTCTTGTCAAATTTTATGGACTGTGGAAATAGTTTTAAGAATGTTTTTCAAAAAAGAATATACAAATTGGATTGGTTAATACTTGTGAATCAATATTTTAGGTAGATCGATTATCTTCTTTCATTGGTATGCACTTTGGCAAATATGCCAAAATACCCATGCAATGTAGGGTAAACAACATTAATGTCCTTTTAACACTTCCCCACATGTTGAAACATAAAATGTTCTTCTTCACCGACTTGTAGTCATAAAAATTGGCCCTTACCCAAATCTTTGGTTTTGATTTGTCCAAGTCTATCTATAAATTATACATAAGGAGTTATTATTTTCTTCCCACATCTTTCTTTCTTTCTTCTTCTTCTTCTTTTTTTTTTTTTTTTTTTTTTTTTTTTTTCGGGTACAATTGGTGGGGATCAAACTCCTAACCTATCCTAATCCTACCCTTTTCCCCACCCTCCCTCACAGGCTAGCCCTAGTGGCTTCTTCCCATATCTTTGACAAAGTAACAACCGAGCTCAATATGCTTAGCTTTCTTAAATTACTTGCTATGCACATGTCTTGTTCATCGCCAATAAACTTCTTTATAAAAGATCTCTCTCTCTTTTCCTTTTCCTTTTGTGCAAGAGACTTCATCCACTTCATTTCCAGGAAATATGTGCTGTGACACTATACAAAGCTCCTGCCCTAGACCTTGTGAGGACATCTAATCTCCAAGTGACTTGTAGCTTTAACATATAATATATAATGGTATAAAACAGTGCCTTGAGCTCCCTTCAACTATATCAAAATATGATGACTTTTTACTTATCCAAAAAAAAAAAAAAAAACATATGATGACTTCCTCATGTAGAAGATAAGGAGAATAGAAGAACTAATTCAAAACCTCAATTGCAACTGTAATATCTTGTTGGTCATAATTAAGGATATTAACCTGCCAATAAGATGTCTGTATTTTCCATGATTGCTAAGTAGTTCTCGTGGTTCATTGTTATACTTGGCATAAGAATTTGTGGGGGTATGTATATGCTTAGTACTTGGCATCCTAGTTTCTTCCAACAATTTTATAATGTACTTTATGATATAGCAAATAGGTGCAACTTGTTGTGTAATTGCTGTAGTAGATGAAAAACTATGCTAGAGAACAATTTCCTGCAATTAAATAATAGAAAATAAAAAGAAGATGAAATAAGAATTGAAATGGGATACAAACAAGTGAGATTCTAGAGTTTAAAGACCCCAGCATGCCTCTTGACTTTGAAATTCTTTAATATTATTGAAAAGACCTATATTCCTATAATGAATTAATGACTCATGAAATAGTATTATAGTAGAGCTACAACAATCCTAAGGTCCTCGAATAATCTTATAATCTGTTAATCTCAGTGCTCTAAGCTATTTAAAAAGTCATATTCTAGTCACATGGCTATTTAAAAATACTAGTGAAGGTGCCAGAACTGAGTACTCACTTGACTACTTAACTCATTTCTACCTCTCTTAAGACCACACCTACCAACGACTTAAACATTCTCAATGTCTTTGCTCCTTAATATATCACTTAAATACCACACTCATGTTGCCCCACTCTTGCAGTGACATCTGAAATTAGTGATCCCATATGTGCATGTAATCATTTATACATAAGCTTACAAGCACAATGCCTACAAAATCCTGTACTCTTCTGAAGTTTAATCCGTTATGTCTCCTTAAGCTTAAACAAATTTATTTTTATATATGCACCTTACCCCTAGATTGTTACTTAAGCCAACTTTGTTATTTCAACCACAAGTATGTATTAACGAATAAAGATTTTAAACAAATCAAACACAAATAATGTCCTTATGAACTCCTCATCAGTGATGTATCGAGAGTAACTGTGACTCGACATAGTTTACTTGATTTATTTTCAATGCTTCTTCCATCTTAATTGATAAGTCGATTATGTCATCATTTAATGTTGGAATTTGGATATTAGTTTTATTCAAGATTTTTTCCTGTTAGGCAGCTAAAGAACATTTATAGATCGTGGCACAACTCTTGAACTTTAAGATTAATTTTACATGAACTTTTGAGTAGCTGACTTGTGTAGCACTTGGAGGATGTTAGTGCCATTTCCAGTGCAACTTCACTGAACTTTTTCTTGGAAGCCGGACCATAAATTTTTCAAACATAAGTAGTTCACATTCCTTCACGTTCTTTTGGTTAATATTCTGATCACAGAGCAATCATGCAGGATGGAGGTAGTAATAACAAATCAGACCACAAGGAACAAGTTGACGCCAAAAAACCCAATCCATTAACAGAAGATGCCAAGCTAGAGGATGATATTGTCGAGTCTGATATTGACTTGGATGATACTGATGTTGTGGAGCCTGATAATGATCCTCCACAGAAGGTGGGTAGTGAAAAAGAATTGATGGGGATGCAATTAATCCTAGTCACCTGTTTCAGTGTTGAACAAGTACACCTTGTGTGTTAATTGGTTGCAGATGGGAGATCTGTCAATTGAAGTCACTGAAGAAAATCGGGATGCTGCACAAATTTCAAAATTAAAAGCTATGGATGCAATATCTGAAGGCATGCACCACTTTTGTTGTGATTATCAAAAGTATCTGTGTCTTGTTGTCTTATTTTTTTGGTTATCTTTCTGTTTGTTGCTTTGCAGGTAAGTCGGATGAAGCCATAGATCATCTTACCGAAGCTATCATGTTGAATCCTAGTTCAGCAATATTATATGCAACAAGAGGTAATTTTCTTATTTGGATTAGTTTTTTTGTAATTTTTTTTTTTTTTGAAGTTGATTCTTGCTCATTAGTCCATCATTATGTTTAACCAAATCTCATGATCGTGTTGTTCTGTTGGAAACCTTTCATGCTCATTTTCAGCTAGTGTCTTTGTTAAACTGAACAAACCAAATGCTGCAGTCCGTGATGCTGACGCAGCTTTACAGGTCTGTCCACGGCCCTACCCTACCTATGGTTAATGAAGTACAGAGGAAAAGTTAATGATTTTCCCGAGTTAATGTTGCACCATGTCTGACATGATATGATGATTTAAATAATTATATTTACTTGATTTAGATCAACCCTGATTCAGCAAAAGGATATAAAATACGAGGAATGGCAAGGGCCAAGTTGGGCCGGTGGGAAGAATCAGCAAGTGATCTACATGTAGCGTCAAAGTTAGATTATGATGAGGAGATTGGTTTGGTGCTTAAAAAGGTAATTTCCCTATTCCTGTCTTTTTCTGCTTAGGAGAAGATGCCATATGTAATTTGCATGATAAGGCATTTGAATCTGCAGGTTGAACCTAATGCACATAAAATTGAAGAGCATCGCAGAAAATATGAGCGCTTGCGAAAAGAAAGGTTGCTAAGAAAATCTGAGCGTGAGAGGCAACGGCAACAAGCTGAATCCCAAGTAAGTAGAATTAAATTATGATACAATTGATTTCCATCAGGAACTTCGATCACTTATGTTTGATACTTAAATATTGCTGTAGCTGCATACGGAAGGGATAAAAAGGAGGAAAATCCTTTTAAAAATAAAAGTTTGGTTAAGTCTGACTTTTTTAGGTCAATGCTACTTTGATTTAATGATAAGATTTCTGCTCTTGGAAAGTAGCATGATAAGAGCTAGTAGTTTCCTTCTATTTGGTTTGTCAATTGGTGGGGTTCTGGTCAGTTGATAGTTCATTTGAACCATTTGGTATAACGAGGACCTAACTGATTCATGGTTAAGTCTAGTTGTGTATGTTGGTAACACGGTTATTAATCAGGCTAAAACTATGGACATTGATTCTTGGGCTCAGATATGTCGAGTAATTGGATAATCACGATCTCTCCCTTCCCTCTCCATTTGTATATAACATTCTTGTATCAGAATGAACTCCCTTCATCTAACATTTATAATTCTTTCAATTTTAATGCAGGATCAAGCAGCTATCTCCGCTTTAAAGGATGGTATGGTATTTGACTCTCTTTTCATTGTATTTTGTTATAAGCATGCATATCCTGCATTTTGTTAAACAGATGAAACTCAATTGCCAAATATGAGTGGACCTTAGAAATTACCTTAGTTTTTTTTTTTTTTTTTTTTTAATGCATGCTGCATAAAAAGGTGAGCAGAAAAGACATATGCATCATTCCATTTATTGTTTCTCCAATAATACCAGGCACCTTAAGAATATGTTATTTCTAGTTTTTTTTTTTTTCTTTTCATGTGGTGAGTTGCCTGTGATATGAGATGGTGCCAAATAACACTGAAAATCATCGTTGACCTGGACTTCAATATCCGTAAATGATTATCCAGACTTCAATATCCGTAAATGATTATCCAGTTAATTTTAATCTTTATTCAGTTGCTGAAAAGATAGGAGTCCCTGTTTTATTATGTTTGATGAAATGATCAATTCTACGCATTCCAGCAAACTAAAGGATGATTAATTTTATATTTGGTAATACTTGGGAACCCTATGTGATCCTAATATGATGTTGCTTTAAGGTGGGTACAAATGAAATCAGTCAGTTTACCACATCTTTTGACTGGATATATTATTGTGCATCCACAAATGATTAATAATTCATTAGTTTTTTTCATATCATTGGAATAATAGACATGACTAACTTCACAATCTTCCAGTGGTGAGGAAGGCGTAGTACCTAAACTACATGCTTAAGTCTCATGCTTAGGTTGGTACTTTGGAAATATGCAAAACATGCCCACATGGTAGCCTGTTTCACATACTAGAGTAACCAACAGGGGAGGCTGTGGACTTTCTGTGTATGATCACCATTGAACGATTTATGTTTTAAATTCATTTGATATTTCCACTGCTGATGCATTGGTGCAAAAGATGGTTTAAGTAATTATTTTAGTAACAGGATGAATGATTTCAGTCATTTGCATCTTCATCAAAAAAATTTTCATAGTCATTTGCATAGTCATCTCATTATGTGCTTTGTGCCAAAATTATCTTCTATATCTCAAAACTGAGGAGGCCTTTTATTATCTTTTACTCACATTTGCTGACATAGCTATTTCACATGCTTAATTTATTTCTTTTGGGGGTATGGACTAAAGTATCTAGTATCATTATTGTCCAATACTTTAAATACAATATCGATCTCCTTTCATAACATTCCTGATTAAAAGCCTGATTTTATGTAGAAGGAACAATACGAACATAAAATTAGTGAAGAAAATTGAATAGCTTCTTGTTTAAGCCTTACCCTCTTTTAGAATGACTAAGGGGATAATGGTTGTGGAAGTTAAGCACTATCTATGGTTAATAAAGTAGCTTGTGTTATTTAAGGTGTTGTTGGATGGCCTTTTATTATTGTTTTATTTATATCTCTCTTTTCTCCTCCCTAATTAGATTTTGATGAAAGTTTAGATTATTGTGATAGAGTGGCTTGGAAAGAGAAGGAGCTTATTTGAATTGAAGAGCTTTTATGTAAATGCCATCTGCCTTATCAGCTTTTTAGTGATGCAAAATACTCTGGAAATAATTACACTCTTGTCAAAATTCTGTGCATGATAATGTTTTGTTGCGTGGATGTGTCAGTAACTCAGTATCCTAGCCAGCAGTCTTTTTAATTGAATTCTCATGCAGTGATTTGATATCATTATAGGGAATGGTTATTTTGGATGGAATATATATATATATATATTTTTGTTTGTTTTTTATGTGGATAGGAGCTCTTAGTTTGCATTTGGTTCAAGGAATTGGATTTGGTTCTTAGATTTTCAAATCAAAGAACTACAAATCTTTTAAGTTAAAAATATATGGAATTTTAATTCCATTGTTGCTTGTTGATTTGTTGCAATGTTCAACATTATATACTTAGAAAAGAAAAAGGAAATCAACGTTATATACTATTAAAATTAAAATTTTAGTGATTAGAGGATGGTGGCAGTAGTGGTCGAGATGGATGTTGAAAGTGACACCATGGGTGGTGTGCCTATGCCAATGCTAGCAGTTAAAATTCATTGTAAGCAAGGAATTAAATATCTATATCGATGGATATATCGAGGGTCCAACAACCCGGTGTGAACCCCGGAAAGTGGCCTACATGATTGAAAAGGGAGTCGCCACCTCATTTTTTTTAAGGAAAAGAGGAAAATCCTAAAATGTTTTATTTCCAATACAAAAGTGACTCCATGTTTAAAAATGGAACGGCAAAAAGTCTTTTGAAAACCAAAGATTGTGAATCCGGAGGCTAAGTTACAATATGGGAAGGTTCTAAGCAAAGCCTATAGTCACCCATATCGCCCTAAATGGTCTCTTAATTTAATTGGGCTAAGTTAATGTCTTATACACACATAAAACAATAATTATCATCACAAGACAACATGCATGTTGTCAATCCATCCATCCAAATAGGCAAATAAAAGAGAAAATAGAAAAGAGGAGAATAAAACCTAGTGGATATCTAGTATCCTAGGGTAGACTTGAACATCAATTGAGCGCCTACGTACCTTGTATTGAACGTACAAGGATCAAAGTCCACGTAGTTCGAATGGAGGGCTATTCTCCTCACAAAGAACTATGATAGCTTCCAAGTTCCATATCAATCAAAGAAGAATGTCTAATAAAAAGGAAAGATTAAGGGAAAAAAAAAAGATTTAAGAAAAAGGAAAGATTAAGAAGAAGGAAAAATTGAAAAAAGGGAAACTTTAATAAAAGGAAATTTAAAGAGAAGGAAAGTTTTAGAAAAGAGAAACTTTAATAAAAGGAGATTTAAAAAGAAGGAAACTTGCAAATTACCTTAATTCAATATGAAAAGAATAGCCCAAGGGGAAGGGGGAGGATTCCAAATTAATTGACTACTCTTAACCGTCAATTAATCCAAAATCAAACATGCATTACATCACAATCATATCAAAGTCATCACATTATCACTTTAAATCATGAACAAATCATAGGATTCTAACCCTAATCATACTTGAGGCTATTATCATGCAAGAGACACAAAAACCATGACCAAAAAGACTCAAAAGGCAAATAAAACAAATCTGGACAGAATGCATAATGACCTAAGATTACTTTAAAAATCATATAAAAATAATAAATAAAACAAATAAGAAAACTCTAGCATGCTCTTATATGAATAAGGACTATCATCATGCATAAAACAATCCTAAACCCTAATAAACCCTAATATGATAATATGAAACCCTAATATGATATGACCCTAAAACAATAAGACAAACTCATGAAAAACATGTAAGGAGCCTAATAAAATCATGCATGAAGAGCGCCTACAACTATACTTCAAAACAGTGGCATTAGGAGAAGAAAAACATGCTTTATATGATGATAAATATCATAGTATTAATCAAAACAATAAAACCCTATCATCATATTATCTAAAGCACACCATGAAACATGTATTATCATCATGAACAACTCATATGATCATTATAAATATACTAAAAGATCAAAACATGAGAGTTCATGTTAATAAACATACCTTCAGCAACTCCTTCACTTTGCTTCTTCTCCTTTGCTCTTGCTTTCTTGATTCTCCTTCTTCCTCCCTCTCTAAATACTCTTGAAGCACTCCTTTAGGTCTCTTGAAACTCACAAAAGTCTCACAATGCACACAAATTTGTAGCCGTCTCTCCTCTTAGGGTTTGGAGGCAAGTTATGCTCCCTAAGTGCTGAAAGGAGGCTCCTATTTATAGGGAAGTAACTTAATGTCTCAATGGTTGAAATTATTCCTTCAAATAATGATCCAAGGGTTATTAGAGACTCTCTTGGTGCTCAAGTAACCCAAAAAGTAGAAGGAAAGTTACCAAAAAGTGGAAAAAGTCGCACTGGAAGTAAAAAATCATTAAAAATCGGAAACAGGGAAAAAAATAGTAAATAAGCTCGGGTAATCACCCAATTTTGGATGGCTAACCGTCCAGCCCTAGACGGAAAACCGTCCAGACTTGGATGGTCACCCGAGAGGCCCTCTCAACTCCGTTTTTCGACGTTTCAGCACTCCCGGGGCGTATCTTAGTCATTTTAACTCCGATTTGAGTGAAACGAAAGCCAAAACGATTGTGACTCGAAGAAGAATGAATCTAAAAGACTCTCAAGGTGAAAAACCTCAACCTTGTTAAAGTGGTTGGTTTTAAGAAAGGTTCAACTGTCGAAAGTTCAAGAAAAACGATTTTGACTAAGTAAAGGTTTTACCTTCTGATTGATCTAATTATTGTTTCAAATCATTATGAGACTTCAAGAAACATATTCCAATTTGAAATTAGTCTTTAAAAAATGTAAATGGAGTTATTTGATTGAAAATTCAAGTGCGAACCATAAGTTAACTTTGTGAGCACCGACAAGGGGTTAATTAGCCAACATAGACCATTATGAGCCAAAACCAATCTCAAACCATTGAATCCTTAAATTGAACCTATAAATAGACTCTAAATGTCAAAATGAATATGATTGAACACTCCGAAATGAATTCCAAGGTCAAATGGAAATTATACAATTAAAAGGATGAAAGTGCCTTCCAAGTCGCAAAAGTTCTTATTAACCATCGAAACTCACTCGGATTGGAACCAAAATTCATCGACATGCTCCTCAACACTATAAAAACTCAATGCAAAGGAAAAGACTCAAAAACAAAACAAAAACATGCATATGATAATAGCCTCTAACAAAAGGGATAAAAGGGCAAAAAATGTCAACTTGAGTTTACAAGCCCAATTTCCATTCTAAACCCTAAATGCTCATGTGAACCTCAAAATGATAACTCTCATAATGTGAGTCAAAAATGGGGTGTGACACACGGATATATCGAAAATATCAATATTAATATCAATATCAATTTAGAAATACGACATATATTATTAATTAAGCATGACAATTTTCATTTAAACTACAGAAAAAAATGATATAGATTCTAATAAGCAATTTAGACCCAAAATATTAAATATTTAAATATATGTAGGACAAGTATGTGTTGTGTAGGATATAAAAAGTGTGTTGTGTTGAGCATATAAATAATAGAAATTTATGTAAATTCAACATTTAAATGTTACATAAAATTAAAGATTTAAAATACATATCATTTACACTAAAATTTGCAAAGTTAAAAAAATAAAAATAAAAATAAAAAGAGTAAAACCGCGTGAAGGGTGAAGCTAGCAGATTCAAAGCATTGACACAATATTGTCGATCTATCTTTGATATATATACTATATATTGTGAAAAATAGAGGATATCTACGATATATTACCAATATATCGACCCACGCTTGGGTAACCTAGTTGGTAAGGGCGAATTTGTGATTGTGCGATTAGGCACACGGTCATGGGTTTGATTCCCTGTTAGGACAACTCTAGATTTAAGTGGGGGGCCGTGGTAGTGGGTTGTTGCGCTAGTCTCCTTGGGGGTTTAGGTTCCATGGGTGGGTCCGAAGGGCCTATTGTGGGATGGTTCCACGGTTATTTAAAAAAAAAATATATATATTACCAATATATTGCGATATATCAATTAATATTTTGCTAAGATAATAAGTATGTAGAATTTCATATCAAGGTTCACTGATTCCGCTACACACCAAAAAGACACATAGGAGTTAACTACTTTACCCCTAGGTATAATTGAGTTATTGAAGGCTCATTTGGCAGTTAAAGGACTACACACAAACATTTGGTGTTGATTATTTTGTGATCACTCTTATGGCCTTTTTGATATGTCAATAATCAATAAATATTCTTGATATCTCAATAAATTGACGGTACTATGTGAAAAAAAAGATATTATGGATATATCGAGATATTATCGATAATATTGGAAATATTGACAATATCAAAAAGATATTTTGCGAAAAAGAAATTTCAGTTAGATATCGTATCTAGGGGTTAGATACACGGATATATCTAAGATAAGTAAAATATATCACGGATATTTTAGTCCATGATTGTAAGTGACATTAGGTTAATGTTGGATTTATGGTGGCGGTGGTCGGGGTGAAGATGGATGTGATGGTTGGGTTGAAGATGTCGGCATTGGCAGTGGTGGTGGTGATGTTGATGGAAGGTATTGGAATGATGATAAAAATGGTGGTGGTGGTGGTGATGGAATGTGTTGAAAATGAAAATGACAATATAATGATGGGCGATGGGGATGGGCATTGGTGGCCGTGGTGGTAGTGGGAGGTGGGCTATCTTGAAAATGGTGATGTAATGATGATGATGGTAGTTGGAAGTAGAGGTGGATGGTGGTTTTGGTGGGTAGTGGTAGTGGCAACGGGGCAGTGATAGTGGTGATAATTATATTTTCATTGTTTTCAATCTTCTCTCAAATTAGTCTAGGTGGATTTGCAAATAACTCCTCTTAAGTTTTACAAATTCCTTTATGCAAGTAAAACTTCGTTCCTTGATTTAATGTCAAATGTCAAATCCAAAATAATGATTGCACCCCAAACACAAGTATTGGATATGACAGCCCCAAAGTCAACTCTCACCTTCAAATCCATCCCTAATTCCTTGAACCAAACACACCCTTAATGCATATCAAAGAAACCAAAGATTCTAAGCTAGGGTCTTAATATTTTTTGGTGACTAAGCAAACTGAGGCTGTATAGGCATTTTGCATCCAAGGGTTCCTTTTTGTATACTATTATATCAAGGCACTAATTGGTATCTTGTAGATGGTGGCTGATGATAAATGCTTTCTCTCTAGGAAACGTTTTCTTTACTGGATGAGTAAGGTTTGGACTAACCAAACTGATTAGGCATTTGGGAAGTGTTGGGAGTGAAAATTTGATCGTCAAGATTCACTAAATGAGCTAATCAAGCATCCCACATTGTCAATGGTTAAATGGTCAAGTGAATGGCCAATTGGGCCTACTAACTGGGCAGCCCACTTGATCTTTCAAAATGTTAGCTTGATACACACTATTGGCCCATTCCCTAACAGCTTAAGCTTTTGGGGTTAAGTGGTGTTCTAACATGTTGTCAAAGCTTTGGTTTGTAAGAGGTCTTGGGTTCTAGTCTTATTACCTCCATTTGTTTATTTCTCCATTTGTTTGTTTATTTGTCTTTCGGTTGTTTATTTGTCTATCTCTCCACGTGTGGGTTGAGCTTGCACATGAGGGGGAGTGTTAGCTTGATATACATTGTTGGCCCATTCCTTAACATCTTAAGCTTTTGGGGTTGAGTGGTGTTCTAACAAATCATGGTCAAAATAGCCTAGTATAGGTGTTAAAATCATACTTATCAGATCTAGATTGGACACAAACCCAGTCGAGAGGCCGGGTCACCGGTTTAACCACCGGGTCAATGGTCGGATTGGTGTTACAATAAAAATTTTTTTTCCCTCGGTTCCTATTTTTGTTGCCTACTTTCCTTTTTTGGATGTTTCAAAATAATTGTCCCATCAAAAAGTCAATGATTCTTTTAATTTGTTTTCCTAAAATACCCTTTTCATGGGTATTTTATCTTTTTCCAATGTTTTGTACACTTGAGGGCAAAATTGGAATGTTAATATATATATGTTGATTTGAAAGCATTTAACAAGGTTTCTTAAAAAAACGTGTTTTTTCAAAGGGGACATTCAGTTAGGAATAGAGGGAGTAATAAAAATGTAAAATAATTAAAAAAAAATATGATGGTTTACTTAGAGAAAAAAAAAAGAAAGGTATGTATGAAATTTTTTATTTGAACCTTTTTCTATTTATTTTATATTATTTTGAATATATTTGGCTTTATATTTGGTGTATACATTTTAACACTATTAAATAAAGTAGTAAAGATATTAACAAGTGATCAAGTGATCTGGCGGTGGGAGGGGTTCGTCTTATAGTGTGCTTTTCTAGTTTGAATCCCATCTCTAGGAGCATTCCGTTTTCATTTTTAAGTGACATGCGCTATATGCATTGTATCGTGCATTGCTGTACGATGTATCCGTATCTAAAAAAGGGTCCAACTAGACTGGTTTGATTCCGGTTCAAGCCAGCCTGTTTGAATAGGTTATTTAGGTTTAAGCTGGTTCACTTTGCATAAACGATTCACGTGTTAAACCAAACCGGCTAGAGGCCTGGTTCACCAGTCCGACTGGCTGTGTTGATCCGATTCTGATAACTATGGTTAAAAATTTTCATGGGCCTTATTTATCAAAAAAAATTCTACATGGGCCTTGGGTTAATGGTCATACATCACATAAGCCCAAACCAACTTTGATTTGCCCATAAGGCCCACTGACGGAATCTGTTAGAGGGCTAGCATCCTACCAAAATAAGGAATCGATCCATGTTATTGCTGGCTGCAATTTTTTGTATGGGCTCCATTCGTGGTCATGGATTTTTACCTTTTATGGGATGTAAAACATGCCGTAATTCTATCCAGTATTTTGATGTTCTTTAGACTCGTTCTTTTCTTACATAGATTGCATTTCAAGGGGTAAGGTCCTTACCTACCCCCCCTCCCTAGACTGCATCTCTAGATTTAATTCTTGTTCTGTCAAATGATTTCCTTGTCTCAAGGAAAACAAAAAAATAAATAGAAAATAAATAAATTTGTTCCTCGTGCAGAGTCTCACCCAACAAGTAGTGTCATTACTAATTTTTTAGAGTTCGTATATGATGGGTCCTCATCACTCTTACTGTGACCTCTCCCAATTTTCCAGCTACATTGGGTTCACAGTTCAAGGTGTGTACCACATCATCATTCACATTGAGTCAGTCTCACTGTTATGAATTCAGCTAAACACAAGTTCAGGTGGTTTCACATGTGCTAGTCAAAGTTGACGAAGAATTTTGGTCGAACACTGTTGAATCATCAATGAGAGTACATCAAATGTGTAATTAAAACCATGTGGCATTTTATAATAAAATTTTGTATGTAGGACCCTTGTAGGATCCTTTATCCAGGATCATGTCCTGGAGTTCGTGTGATATCCCTTGAAATGTAGGGAGCTTATCAATTCACCAAGAGGGTGCTCTCATTGTAGTTCCTCTAAATTTTATTTTCTGCTTAATTGAACGTCTTCTCAAATCTCCTTACGCAATTCTTCCTGATAGTTTGAATCCTGCATATCGTTCTTTCTAATCTGAATTAGGATTCTAGTCTGAAATTTCCTCAAATGAAAACCTCTTAATCCAGCTAGCGTATCCAACATAAAAGTAGTTATAAGTTTTGTTATATGTACATTTCGCACTGATTGAAGAATTTAAGCTGTAAAAAGGAACAGCAGAAGTGTCCAGCTTGCTGACAGATTTCTTAGAGATGACAAAATTAAAGTTAATTAATTAATCATTTATTTATTTATAAGTTGATGCAATGTTCAAGAAGGTCCGAAGGGCCCCAAGTCCAATGCTTTTATAACTGTTGAAAACATCATTTAAAACCTGTTTAGTATGTAGAACAGTAGAAGTGAAGAAATAGTTATTGATGTTATAAGGACAAGTTACTCATGTATTACTTTGTTTTTTGTGATTAACAGGGCAAGTTATTGGAATTCACTCTGCTAGTGAATTGGATACCAAGCTGAATGCTGCTACAAGAACATCCCGTCTGGGGATTTTGTACTTCACTGCAACATGGTGTGGGCCATGCCGTTTCATTTCTCCACTTTACACAAGCCTAGCTGAGAAACACCCAAAAATTGTTTTCTTAAAAGTTGACATAGATGAGGCAAGGGACGTGGCTGCACGCTGGAATATTAGTAGCGTTCCAAGTTTCTTTTTTATAAAAAATGGCAAGGAGGTGGACAAGGTAGTGGGGGCTGACAAAAGTGCACTTGAGAGAAAAATCGCACAGTATGCTAGCTAGCCATGAGTCCATTTATAAATGAACTTACAGGTTTTTCTATCTTGGGTTCACTTCCACTGATTCTGTCTGTTTATGCACTTTTTGTCTTTGTAATTATGCTCGCAAAATTGACTTTCATTCTCTATAGATGATAAGAACCTTGATGTGAGTGATTCATCTCCTTGTGCTATGCTTCTGTGTCTGAACTTATACCTGGAATGTTAGTTATCTGAATACACTATGAGATGAATGTGCCGGTTCATTTTTATTTTTTCAAAAATTTCCTTTGTTGGCCCCCCTACCATGTTTTTCGGGACAGAATTATGCTGGTGCCTGGTGAAATAATTTTAAGAAGCTCCATTCCTGGGAAGTTTTAATGCAAAATTGACGATGCTGGCATCCTCTTAGATGTGTTGGTCAAGTTTAGTAGACAAAAGGATTCCAGTTTTTGAGCTCAAACTAGGCTCCTTTGGCTGCCTTTGGTGTCTGGGGACTTCCTCGGACATTGGTTCTGTTGACTTTACCATTCATCATTGTATGTAGGCTGCAGGCTGCATTGCATTCATGATACATTTGAATAATTGCATCCACATGACCACATACTTTAGTTATGTTGATTATAGAAACAGCTCTCATCCTTGACATAGTAGTGAGGTGGGAACCTGGTTTATGGGATACTGATTGTGATACTGATTCTGAGATCGTAGGGAAAAACGAGGTCCAACACTTATATAGAGGAAAACTTTTCTATACTGTGGAACAAAAAATGGATGGCTCAAAAATCCAGTCGGGTGGGATAGTGTGGACTGGCAAAAAAGGAAGAAAATATTCCACATACAGCTTTAAAGGATCGGACGTCGTAACCAGTTCATAAACAGCTAACCAGTTGGCTGGTCAAAATTTCTTCAATTAAAGGACATAAACAGCTAAAATACTAATCAAGAAGTGAATAATTGAAGAATTTTTGCAAAAAGCCGAAAAACTAGATTCAAACAGTTCATAAACAGGTTGCTCGTAATTGTCCTTCCTCACCCCAGCATTTCATTTTCTTAGACTAGCTGCTCTTGCATGTTTCTTGAGTGTGTTTTGATTTGATAAATATGATTTCATTATTGACCATTCATTATATAATTTATGTCAAAAATCAAAATAAAAAATGGTTACTGCATGTGGCTAGCTCTTTGATAAAAGAAATAAAAATAAAAAATTAATTAATAAATAACAATTAATACTTGTTTATTGTAATGATTATTTATTTAAAGCAAGGGCCATTTGTAGGTAATAAACAACCTTTCTTTGTGAATCCCACCAAATGCTAAGCTCCAATTCCCATAAGCTATTACAAGCAAAAAATTATTAGATCACAAGTACTGTCATAAATTATGAAGTATACATGTTGTAGATTTAATCTACGGAGTAAAAATCAAGTAACAAGCATGGGCTTAAAGCCGAAACAATGAATGCAACCGGCCAGAAGCAAACTTCATTTCCTCACATTCTTTGAATAAAATCTCAGAACCACGTAGAAGAAGAGCCGATAGAGAACTCCCCAAGCAAGCAAGATAGCAATGTCGTACCAAATGTTCTCGATCTGAAGACCCATGGAGTGTAAAACATCTTCTCCTATCAACGGACAGATTTGTTGCAGCTCTGTGATGGTGCTTACGTTGTTTTTTTTCATCAGCTCTGGGAAGGAATGGTTGTGCAGATTGCTGATTTCCACTTTTCCCAGAGGTCCAGGAGAAAGATCAGACAGCGAGCCGTTGTAGCAGTGTATGCCTTTGAACTCGTTCGTTAGCATTGCCTCAAATGGGTATTTGATTGCAGAAACGTAATGGAGCCAACGCCAGTAGGGGGGTATTTGTGTTCGCTTCAAGAAGAACCCACAAGTGAGGAAGAAAAGAGCAGTGGTTGCAATCACAACTGCATAGCCTGTGATGTAGCTTGGAACAAGCGCACTGACAAGCATCACATAAGAATTTGTGGTTATGAGCGAGGCGTAGAGGATCAACCAGAAGTAGAGGAGACGGCTGTGGAGCTTAAGTGCAAACTTGGTGATCACTGCAAATGTGAAGCCTTGAATGGCGAAAAACGGAAGGTAAACCAAGAGGGAGGAGACAACGTAAGAAGAAGCTCGATAAGCATTGTGTGAAGTCTCTCTGATGAATATGAATCGCTCTTGGATGAAGGTTGGAACTGCATCATTGGAGGAAAAGAAGACTAGGCAGACCGAAAAGATGTAGAAATTGAGTAGCTCGTTGATGGTTTTGAATGTATAATGATCCAGCTTTGTGAAAAGGGAGGAAAGGATAATAGCCATCACCATCAACACAATCTCACGGGAGAGGAAGAGCTCCGGTGTGCGTATCACATTGAGTATGGTGCGCCATGAGAGGACTGCAACCTCACGGAGCCATGGGTTTGCAAATTTAGGGCCGAGATATGGCTCATCGAACTCTTCCTCATCGAATTCTTCAAAAGAAGGTTCATATGGTTCCGTCGATGGGCTGAAGATGACTCGGGTTTTTGGGAGGCGAATAGGAGGAGGAGGAGGGATTCGCTGAGGTGTTTGATGTCGGCTTGGTAGACTTCTTGTACTTCTTGAACTTCTTGAACCAAAACTAGGTGTTTTTCCAGGTGTTCGTCCTGGAGTTCTGGCTGGAGTCCATGACGGTTGATGGCGAGGGGTACCCCTGACACCATGGTAGAGCCAAACCGAGAAATCTTTGTAGAAGTGAGACGCCAAGCGTGGATTATTATAGACACCACTCTGCTGCCTGTTAATAGGTGTTTGAACAGCTCTACGTTCAAGGGAGTTGTCAAAGTCCTCATCATCGTCATCATCATCCTCCTCCTCCTCATCATCATCATGGTACTCGAACTTGCCGGTATCCCGTCGTGGCATCGGAGTTGCAGTGGAGAACTGTTGGCTACGAAGGCTGATGTGTCTGGATACGGGGGTCTTCTTGAAACCAGGTGTTCTTGGTGTTTTGGGTGTTCTGGGTGTTTTGGGAATAGGAGTCCTGGCTATTTGATCAGGTTTGATACCATCTCTTTGGTACACGACGAGGGGCTCGAGTCCCAGGGTTGATTCATCATACTCCTTGATAACGTCTAAGAGATACTCGAGGCTGTTCTCTCCATCTGGAACTGGCCTTTGGAATCCTGCAAGATGGGTAGGAAGAGCAGTTGGAGGTCCCAAATATATCAGTCTGCCCCTGTAATCACATTCCACGGCTTTATCAGCATCAAGTCTAATTTTTAGTCTTAACTTTTAGTGAGTTAATGTCTTGACCCTACAAGACTAATTTTCTAGCTCGGCCCTGTCAAGGTCTATGAGCAAGGGAATAAGTTTCTTTTGTACCTGGCAAGAATTGTGATGCGGTCCAGCAGCATCTGGATTCTGTAAGAAGGCTGGTGAATGGTCATAAGTACGATGCTACCACCTCGAGCAATCTCCTTCACCTTTTCCACGACACTGAAAGCGCTTGTAGAATCGAGACCTGAGGTAGGTTCATCAAGGAACAGCAGTGATGGCTTATGGATTATGTCAATTCCTATAGAGACCCTCCTTCGCTCCCCTCCTGACACTCCCCGTCTGCCCTCATCACCAATATATGTATGTGTAGCACTCTGCAGACCCATGAAATTGATTATCAAGTTGATTAATTATGCTTTGAGAGAGAGTGACTACTTATACCTGTAAACCCAATTGCTCTAGCAGCTCATAGACTCTCTTTTTCTTCTCAGCCCTGGAAATGGAAGGAGGCAGCCTAACCTCGGCTGCAAACATGAAGGTCTCAAATACTGTCAACATGGGGAAGAGCTGATCATCTTGCATCACATAAGATGAAATCATCTTCATGTAGCTTGTGGAAACCTGCACAACCAGCCCTTACATGTATCACCATGCAATATTTTTCTCATAAAAATAAAAGATTGTTTCAAGACCTTAAAAAAGAGAAGAAATGAACTAACCGGCTTCCCCTCGATTCTAACATATCCTTTAAGACTTCCTTGTGCAATCTGGCCGGCCAAGGCATCGAGAAAAGTTGATTTCCCAGCACCACTAGGTCCCATGATGGCCATAACTTCACCTCTTATTGCCTGACCAGAGATGTCGTTGAGAAGATAGGCTTCTTTGGTGATCCATTCACCATCTTTCTTCTGCTTCTTCATGACGCTGTATGAAAGGTTACTGAATTCAAGACCTTGGCCTGGAATCATCTTGGCAGGTTTAGGTGGTGGGGCGGCATTTTTCGCTACACGAACTGAGTTGTCCATGTCCAGCAGGCTCTCGAGGCTTCTGTTAGTGTCTGTCCGGCCATATGTCGCCATTGCACTGACCGTCAGTGAGCACTTTCAGGCTCTTTCTCGGCTTTGCTAATGACCGTTGTAAGAGTTTTCTAGGCTGAAGTTGAGCTATACAAGGGTATAAAAGGAGACAGAGGTGGGGTTTATGGTCTAGACAAGAGGGGACGGTTAAAGTGAAGCACATAGATTTGGAGGTTGTGAAAGGCTCCAGCAAGACAGAGAGGAACGTTTGGTTCTCTCTCTCTCTTTCTCCCCATTGGGTCTGTCGTTGATTTGCTTTGATTTTTCCGGATGGTGGTCTGGTTTTGTTTCATTCTGCACTAGAGACAACTTTCTCTTTCTTTTATTCATTTTTTTCCCATAAGATTTAGAGGAGGGTAAGCTATGAGAGTATTCATGTGATATAACCTAGAGCTGGCAAAATATTACATTACTGTCCTCACCTGACCTCTCCCCTTTTATTTCAAATGTCATATGACTGTCATTGTAATACCCCAAATATTTTTTAAATATTTATTTTGAGTAATTGGAAAGTATATATTATTATATATAATTACATTATATTGGTGCGTCACATGCCACTTAACTTTGCCGGATATTTTTCGAGATATATGATGATTATTATATTATATTATGGGGAAGCCGATGGAATTTTGAGAAGAATGTATTAATGGCCTGTTTGGTTGTCTAATTCGAAATTAAATAATTTAAGAAATTTTACATAGAGTTGAAAGCATAGATCTATCACTTTGAATTAGAATATTTTAAAATGTTGTAGTTATTAGCATAATTGATGTTGTAGAGTCAATTTTAAGGAGTTAATGAAATACCACTATTTTGAATTACTACTTTTATTTGTGATGATAATTATCATTTTCTTGAATTTATTAATTCAAGATAAACGAGTGTGCCTTTAATTCTATCATTGTTAGAGGCACGTAATAGAATTGGGGTCTACATTTGAAGAGATTATTGTATACATTTATTTTATTTTAAGCTGATGTAATTTTATTTATTTGGTTAGCCAATGTATATTGATTATTTTTAGATTAACCACCGCTTCCTGTAACTGTGGAGTTTATTTTTGAAAGAGTTTTATTTATGTGGAGCTCATAAAAAAATTGAACATGTTTATGGTATATAATTTTGGGAGGTTACAGTCATGATATCACGAATTTTTGGAGAGAGATTCTCTTTGTTTACTGGATGCCACATGCTCTAGTAATCTAGTTAAATTTAGACAGATCATATTAGTTGAGACCCACCAAAACATATGGGACATATATGCCAAAACAGTACGTCTAAATTTTACTCGACCTCCGGCAATTACAATGAAAAGAATTCTTGCACAATTTCAAAAGTTTTATTAACTCCTTTCCGCGAAGGACTTCTATCGAGAAAATTCTGATTTTCTTTCGAACAATAACCTCTTTATGTACTTACCCAAAAAAAAAAAAATAATAATAACCTCTTTATGTTGATCCGAATTAAAATTGATTATTAGCTGATTTACCGACCGGAAACCAAACTAAAATTTATCATTATTACACCCTTTATACGGGTTGATAGTTTGGTTCAACTTTCTTTTTAGTTTTCTGAGCTCTTATTTGAAATTAGTGCATGCCAGCAGGAATTCATATCAACTCATATATTATTAATCAATAACAGGCCTTTGGGATTCGGGTTACGGATTCAAGTCTTCGAATCTTGGGATATGGAGTTTTTTTAAGGAAGAGGAAAGATTACCCCTGTTTTAGAGCCCAAGGGTCATTTGGGCTTTAGGAAAAAATAAAAGGAAAAAAAAAAAAAAAAAACTCATATTTTTGTCTCCGAAGGTTTCTACTCGTTGTCTCGTATTATACTTATGAAAGCCATTTAAGCAAACAAGCAAAAGTTTGGCGGATCCAAACTTTATCGATGTAAAATTACCACTCTGGATATAACTGTATCTTCTTCTCCCTCTACGTTGGCAACCTAATAGAATGGGTTGGGTCTTAGAAAAGTTTTAAACTCAATGATTGTAGAGTTCTCCTTTCAATTACATCTGATTTTAATGTTTATTCTATATATATATATATATATATATATATTTTTTTTTTTTTTTTTTGCTCCCTTAAAAAAAGAGTAGGAGGGAGGACTAGTATGGTTTTTCTATCAAGGTGTGATCATTGTAGCAATCGAACCAATGATAGAAGAGGCCTAGATAGGCTACAAAGTAGGAGAAGCTTGACCCAACCCAAGGCATTAGTGGACCCCCAGCGGGTTGTATGTCAATAATTCAGGTGCTACCTATTGTAGGCTTTGACCTTAAAACCTATTATCCACCAAACCACTTGAGAGTAAGTCAAGTACTACTAGACCATTACTCTCAGTAATATTTTGGATATTAATTAGGCTTGGCAATTTGGGCGCATTGGGTGGGTTGGGGTTTAGGATAAATGGGTTAGGTTGGGTTTGGGTTGGGTCATTAATGGGTTATGTAATTTGTACTATCAATGGGTTGGGTTATGCCCGACCTAATTACTGTGTAAACCCAAAACCAGCACCAACCCAATTATGACCCAGCCTAAATTTAAACCCAATACACATTTTGATGCGATCCATTTTGTGTGACCCGACCCATTTTGTGCCCTAGTTGTCGTTGTCGTTGTCGTCGTTGTTGTCGTTGTTGTTGTTTTTTTTTTTTTTCCTCAAACAATTTTAGTCATTGAATTATGCAGAAATTGATTGAAGTAATCTGTGAGACGACTTTGAATCGAATTCTATCAAGTGCAAATAATAATTGAGAGACATGAGCCAATGTCAAAAACCAATCCCATCTTTGGCCTTTGTAGAATCTGGAGAGCATCAATGGAATTTGAATCAATATCCTTAACAACCCAATCAGAAGTAGAGAGAGGTGACATTTTGGAACTTGGTTCAAATTAATACATCATTGATGACCAAACCAATCCCACCTTTGGCCTTTGTAGAATTTGACCCCACTAGCAGGAATAGTATAAAGAACCTCCTCGAAGCCGTCATCCTTCCAGTAAACTTTGAGCTTGTATGAAGTGACATGGCCATCAGTTATTTGAAGCTTCAGGCTGGGAGCTGCCATTTCTAACTGTTAAGCTCAATGATCGGAACGTTATTGGATTCCAAGAATTTGATGCCTTTCCGGCCGAATTTCTGATCAAGAGACTCTGGGATGGAAAGGGTAGTAGCTGTAGGAGATGAAGAGCATGCCTTGATTGAGTTCGGTTTGGGGAGATAGAAGGAGAGAAGAGAAGCCATGGAGGCAGAGAATGCAAATGGCCCTAGGTTATGTTTGTTAAGTTTGAACCCAACGGGTTTGGTCATTTAACCCATAACCAACCCATTAACAACCCACTTAAAAATTTTATAAACCCAAACCCATTTATTGTAGGTGGGTTTGGATGGGTTCATGAGTTTGGGTTGGAATTGCCAGGCTTAGTATTACTCGATGTAGAGTAGATGGTGGTTTTACTTGTGTCTATAGAGATTAATCAAGCCAAAGATCTAGGTACTTTATTGGCTTAAAAAAGAAAAAAAAAATCTATATATGTGTATATCTATATTTATATTATTTCTACACGTATAGAACACTTTTGATTCTTTAAAATATCCTTAATATAAATTTTAATGATAAATCTAACCTTTTTTTAATGGGGTTACCAAAACACATTTTCAAATAGAAAGGTATGGCGAAAAAAAGAAGAAGAAAAAAAACAGAAAAAAAGAAGAAGAAGAAGAAGGTATGGCCAACCTTTTCAACTTTTCTCTTCTATTTCTAAATGTATAGATGTAGAAAACACTTTTGATTATTTAAAATATCCTTAATATAAATTTTAATGACAAATCTAACCTTTTCTAGGAGGGTTACAAAATACATTTTCAAATAGAAAGGTATGGCACAGAAAAAAATTAAAAAAAAAAGAAAGAAGGTATGGCCAACCTTTTCTCTTCTTCTCAGCCATTTTTTCTTCTCTGTACCTTATTTTTCAATTATTTCAATCATATTCATAAGAAGTATAATTTTCAATTATAAAATTTGTATCATTAATCCTCAATAATCATAATTGGGACAACAATGCACGAGTTGCACTTTTCTCCGAGGGTGATAACAAACTAATATCAAGACAACTCTCTAACTGCCATTAAAGAACATTCACTATATAGATACAAGCATATCTATGGGCAAATAATTACAGTTAGTAGTCATTCTTAGTTTTGTTTGTTTGATTTTTTTTTTTTTTTTTTTTTTTGGGTGCTGTAGGCTTGAGTACTATTAAATGAAGAAAAAGAGAATGCATGGAAGAAGTGGAAAATAAAGAAAAGCCTGATCCTAGTGATTTATAAAATGTCACAATCCAATTCACAAAGGATACAAAACCACCTTATGGTTTAAACCTATATGAAGGGAGGCTATGCGTGTCATTACATAGCTATGTAGCAAGCACTGTAGGGGCAGCCCACCACCACTGAAAACCCAAATTGGATAATCCAATATTTGCGCATTTATCAGCTAGTAGTTGATAGTCAATTGTATTGATGTGTAATTATTTACCCGTAGTCGGATCAAACTATAATTCCCTCTTTATTTTTTAGGGGGATATTTAGCCATTAGTCAAGCATATGAGACTTATTTAGCAATTAGTCAACCAATTTTTCCCTTAATCCAATTAGTCAATTTTTCTATTTTCAATCCAAAATACCCTTATCTATTTGTCAGACCACCACTGGCGATATCTAATATATAGACGACCACTATCGTTCGAGCTCTGACCACCGTTCGATGATTGTTAGAACTCCTCCGAACCAGATCTCTCTCTCTCTCTCTCTCTCCAGTGCAAGTCTCAGATGGGGTTTGGTAAAATGTAGTGTCGATCTCCCCATGCCACTGCATGAGATGCCATCCCAATGTGTCGTCGTAGGCTAGATGTTGTCCGGGACCCACGAAGGTATGGTGCCATGGTACTAATTACATAGCAGTAATTTCCTTCCATCTTAGATTTATGGGGTTTCGTGAAGGAAAGATGCGTAAATAAGCATTGGGTTTTGAATTGGAAATAGTAGGCGGTGTGAAGGTGAGAATGAAACACATTTAAGAATGAAACACAGGGAAATGTGGGGAAAAAGCTATAGTCATATTAGTGGGATTTGTGAAGGTTGAATGTGGAAACCGGTTGGATTGTGATTTTTATAGGTGGTGGGTTTTGGGTATAATTGTGGAATTTGTTGTTTCTTTTTTATTGTTTTATAAATAACAAAGTCGTAAATCTTAATGCCCAACTGATTGACTTCCAAAATTCAAGAACTCTCTTATTCTCTCTCCCTCCCTCCCTTCTCCCAACAATATTGAAAAGAACCATTTTTAATCTTTTTAGCATTAAAATTTTCTTAAAATACTTACTATTTTATTTTTTTTAAGACAACTACAATCGAAAAATTTTACTATTTTACGTTATAGTTTCAAAGACAATGACAAATTGTAAAATTTTACTATTTTAATTTTTTTTAAAATTACTTAATCAACATATTTATGGTTTTGAAGAAGTTGCCAAGTAGATTTGAAAGATATAACTTTTATTGAAAATGGATGTGTATAAAAAAAAGTAATGAATTTTTTTAAACTGGAATACTAAAAAATTAACTTAGTTATATAAGGTGTTCTTAATCTATACTACCTATAAAAAAATGAATGTAAGAAAAACTTTTGATTGACTAATATGCCCATATTTTAATTTTTAAATGCACAACTACCCACCCTTCTGCATATGTAGGAAATATAGCAATATAAAAACTATAATTTTAAAACACATACCTTAATATATAAAACACAAATAGGAATTCAAAACAAACGGAAACTATAATTCCTATATAATAAATAGAAATATATAGGAATATGAAAACTATAATTCTAAAACAACAGTCGGAACACATACCTTAATATATTCTAAAACACATACCTTAATATATAAAATACAAATAGGAATTCAAAGAAAATGGAAATTATAATTTCTAACTATATAATAAATAAACAGCCGGATTGTAAATTCCACTTTCTCCATCAAGAGTAGTTTCAACCTTCTCTCCACCTTCTTCCTTCTTTGGTTAACGGCCACTTCTCCCTTCTCTGATAAGTTTTGCTTGCAAATCTATACTACTTATAAAAGGTTGAATTTCAGAAAAACTTTTGAACAACCAATATACCCTTTAAAAAAAAAAAAAAAAAAATACATATCTACCATTCTTTTAATTGAAACACATAATAAACATTCTTATCATTTGGTAACAAATGAAAGTTAGATTTTAATTCAAACTCTTAACAAATTAAAGTTAGATTTTTATTCAAATTCTTTTTTTAGAGTAACTATCAAGTTGCATGATAATATATATGAATATAAATTCTTTAAATATTCCGATTTATGAAGAAAAAAAAATTCTAAATATATATCTAAAGAGTTTTTAATCTTTCGTTATACTTTCGAATTTTAAACTTTATCTTTTATGAAAAAAATATAAAATCTTTATGTATTTATTATTTTATATAACTAATATTATTTAAAACTATTCACGTGCAATGCACGTGTGCTATATCTAGTAACAAAAAAAAGGAGTATCCTTAGTAACAAATAAGGGTAAACCAGGGTTTTTAAAAAAAGAGATGACTAATTGCTAAATAAGTTTCATTAGCTTTGACTTATTGAGTTATAAAACCTCTTACTTGACTAATTTACTAATATTTTATCTAATTATGGACTAGTTGCTAATTTTCCCTATTTTTTATTCTATAACTTATTGCTGCATTGCTCTATTCTTAGGAATTATATATGACAGACTCTCGTGATCCCTTGAAGCATATGAATCCTTGATAGCAAAAAAGGTCATAATGGAAGAGTAAAGTCGTAAAGAAAATAATAAAGGGAACCATTTTCAAATCTCACATATATGAAAGACACAACATGCACTGCCACCACCACATAAACTTGGTTTCTTGTACACACTCGCATGAAATTAATATATACGAGGGTCAATGAATTTTATTGAATCCATATCGTTCATCCTTCTTTTTTTTTTTTTTTTTTTTTTTTTTTTTTTGGGTCAAACGAGAGGAATCCGAGGCCATTAGGCTTAGATTGTCTTTTAGGTCGGGTGTATAAACTATATATAACAATATGCTAGAATTTGTGTCATTCTTTTGGGGATTTGGTTCTATAATAATGGTGTAGTAATTGTTGGGCATGGTTTGCCAAGTTCGGCAATTTGAATGATATTATATTGTTTTGGATCAACAATGAAAATGCTCATAGAACAAAAATTTTTAACTTGAATAAAATAAAAAGAACTAGATATTTTACTTCAACAAAGCAAAAATTCAGCATCAACAAGGAAAAAAGGAAAAGAGAACCAATTAGATCGATAAGATATTTAGCAACAATTTAGGGTCTCCAATTCATTTGAAGATTAAGATCACAACGATTCACCGTGGTTGATGAATGTGAATGTCTAAATATAATCAAATTGTTGAGTGCTGAACGAAAAAGATAGCTGAATGCCTATAAACTTAGCTCGATCAATATCTACCATATTGGACTATGTCGTGGTTGCATGTTTTCCTGCATGGCAAAATTTTCTCATTTCATTTGCAATTCCATTGCTGAAAGAACTGTGCCCCAGTTAAGAACTAAGGCTCAATTTGGAGGACCTTTTATCAGTCAAGCAACTTAATTTAGCTCAAGCTTAAATTAAAGCTTTATGTCAACAAGCCAAACTTTCCTTCTTCTTCCTTATTTTTATTTATATTTATATTTATTTATTTATTTATTTTTGGTAATGATAGAAGCACACTTGTTTAATATATTTTTAGAAACATGAGAAGATGAATTAGGCTTAGGTTTCTAAAATTTTTTAGGTAGGGATGGTTTCGACATGAACCCTTAAACAAAATTAAAGGAAAACAAGTCATCCTCATTTGTTGTACCGGAAAGCTTTTAGAGCTTATAGATGGGAGTGACCTAACTTTCCAAAATAATGCTACTCACCTTTCTATTAAGGGGGAATTTTAGTTCTCAAAAATCATCCTCCACTGTGTCATGGGAAAGACCTAAAAAGTGCGAAGCATGTGAGACACCTAAATAATTGTCATTTATAAAGTGTTTTCAGTTGTTTTTTAAGGGTTTGTTTGGATAAACTTCTATTTTCTATTTTCTATTTTCTTTTTTAACATAAAGAAATGAAATTTTTTTATAGTGTAAAATTTTGATAGTGACTTTTAAAAGTTGAGGTAATAAGAATTTCTTACTACCTCAATTTTTAAAGAGTCTTGCTATATAAGCCAACCCCAGGGTAAGACCAAACATTAGACGACTAATGTGTGTTTATGAAAACAGCGTGTGTGTGAATAACACCGTCAAACAAACTTCAAGCCCAATGAGGATTTGACTTAAATACCCCTTTTCAATTCCAAAGCACGGTCAAACCAAAGCACAGCCATTTTGCCGCTGATTTCTGCACCATGAAAATGCCAATTGATCCAACGTACTAGTAGACGCCAAAAAGAAAGACAAAAAAAAACAAAGAAAAAGAAAAAGGGTAAGATGAAGAGGAAGAATAAGAACCAAACAGTGCATTGATTTTGTGAAAAATCAAGGTAAAAACCACTTCCAAAGCATTAGTTTCTTCTCTCTCCTATTTTTGCAACTCCACTCCTTTCTCTATACCTACAAAAACCTAATTGACTTTACAAAAATCTAACTAACTTTACAAAAAAAACCCAATTATTTTCCTTTCTTTTTTCGACAAGCTCTAAGTGCTAGTGATGAAAGAGAAGAAGACCACACCCGTTGTCCCAACTGCAAGCTTGACTGCAAGAAGGTGATGCTACCATGAGGGCTTGGATTGAGCAATGGCCGATGAAGTTATGCTTGCCGATGTTGTAGTTGGGATGAGAGCAAGTGAAAGAAAAAAAAAATAGAGAAAGGAGAGAGAAGGGAGAGCATCTGGTAGAGAGAGATGGCAGGGAGTGAGGGATAGATGATAGAATAATATTAAAACCATACTAGAAAACTAGAACACAAAATAAAAATAATAATAATTAGAACAAGTGCATACTTGCGGAAGCCATAATAATACGCTAGCTGCAACTCTCTGCAAATGAACACGTTAGGATGCTGGTCTTTCTCTACTTGCTCCTCTTACTTTATGCAGCCACCAATGGGACAGGCTACTAGGATTTTTAGCTCATGGAGTATAGAGGAGACTTGGCTTATTTATAAAGAAACTTTATGGAGTCTTTCTCATTATAGACTCCTTGATTTACAAAGAATAGGGTCACACTTTATAATCCCTCATCACGGATCAAGGTGCACTAGAGCCTAATTACTTAATTAATCACGCACTATATTAGATTATACCGTGTATCACATTAGGCTACATATCAATCTGTTTTTCACAATCCGAAAACTCAATCAATGTAAAGCCCACATATATAAAAATTCTAACAATAGAATAATAATGACTGAAGATGGGAGACAGATGAGAGAGAAAAGTAGTGTCTTCAAGACGCTTTGCATTGCCCACTGCCCAAACGTCCCTTCCCCCCCCCCCCCTCCCCTCTTTTTTTTTTTTTGGTTCTTTAAGAAGAGAAGAAAGGTTGGATAGACAAAGAGAGAGGAGAGAGAGGGGAGATGTTGTCAGCCTTTTTATGGAGAGAGATGAGAGACTTTTGTGCTTTTGGAAGCCAATCTATTATATATATCTAAAATAGAGGATTGGCACCCCTTTGGGTGCCAAGTGTCAAAATGAGAATTTTTTCCTTTTTTTCCTTTCACATGCTGAAATAGGGATGGAATTGCCTTTTTGGAAAAACTATTTTGTAGTAACCGTTTTCTAATCTAATACCAAAAAAGGATATTTTCTATCAACTTGCTACAAATTGACTACAAATTTGTACTAAAATGACAACTAACTTCCATTGTTTTATATTAATTTTGGAAGTAGTCACTAAAATGTAATTTTACCAAAATGTTACTTTTGGTGACTTTTGAGAAAACTACTTTTAGTCATCACTTTCCAACTTAATACCAAACAAAGGATATTGTTTGTCAACTTAGCACAAATTGACTTGATAGGTGTTTCAAAAGGACTATTAACTTTCTTTCTTTGGTATTAAATTGGAAAATGGTCACCAAAAGATAAATTCCCCAAAAGATAAATTTCTCACCCTTTTTTTTTCCTTTTTTATTTTTTTGTTATTATTTGCTCTTTCTCATGCAGTAAAGGTAAGTTGACGCTTAGTATTCATTGCATATCTCTTTGTTTTTATGTGTGAGGATTAAAAAACTCATATTATACAATGTTCAACCCAAACTTAATAGACTGTACTATATTTTTTTGTTTTCTTTATGTCTATTAATTTCCCCTTCTAAAAATTGAACATATAAAATTGTAAATAATCATAATTAAAAAGAGAGACAAATAAAGGAAATGAGGATTAAAAAAGAAAACACGATCCGCTGAAATCTTCAAATTCTCCCAATTTGCTTCTGACACCAAAAAAAAAAAAAAAAAAAAAAAAGTAAGAAAACATCTATTTTAATCAAAATTCTTCCATATAGTTAATTACATAAAGTTGAAAAGATTTATACTTTCTCTTATTTTCTTCTCCCTCTGACTTTTTCTCCTATTCTCTTTCTCAGTCTAGATTTTTCTTTCATCTTTTTATGTTCTAATCTCAAAAAAAATTTTAATATTTTTCCCCATGGTTTTTCACTCTTTATAAAACCATGGTTTTTCACTCTTTATGAAACCCACTCAAAATCCCATGGAAGGCTAAGATTCATCGTTGTCATGCATTCTAAAATCTGCACTGTTGGATTTCGAGATACTTTTAACGGCTATACTTGCATACTAACATGTTAAAACCATGATGTGAACCCCGGAAATTGGGCCCACGAGGGATTGAAAAGAAAGTGGGTTTGAAAAAGAAAAAGGAAAGGAGTCGCCACCTTATTTTTTAAAGGAAACAAGGAAAACCCTAAAAATCAGGTTGTTTTAGGAAAACAATTTGAATGACTCCATAAAAAAAGGAAAGGCAAAAACCAATCTTTTGAAAACCAAAGAAATCGGGGATTCGGAGGCTAAGTTATGACATGGGAAGGTTCTAAGCAAAGCCTATAGGCACCCATGTCACCCTTTCGGTCTCTCAGTTCATTTGGGCTAAATTAAAGTCTTTCCATACAAAAATCAGCAAGTATATTATCACAAGAATTGCATGCATATCATATATTTCATTCATCCATCCATGCATAATAAGCAAATAAAAACAGAAAATAAAAACAAGAAAAGAAAACATAAATAAACCTAGGATGCTTGGATCCTAGAACGGACTTGAGCCTCACGAAGAGCGCCTACGTACCATGCAACGAAATACATGGATCAAAGTCCACGTAGTTCGATTAGAACTAAGGTTAAATCCTAATACAAACCTATGGTAAAAACCCTAGGTTTCCTTATTTGATCAAAAGAGTTGAATTTGATAGAAAGTTTGATTTTAGGAAAGAAATCCACAAAATGGAAACTTTAATAAAAACCAGAATTTTGTTGGTTAAGGAAACCTCTAATTAAACCATAGGATCATATTAAAAATTAACCCTAAATAGGGAGAAGAGAATGAGTTAAGAAGAAAGGTGAATTGGGGCACCTTCACACCCACTTACCTGAGCGCAATTAGCTCCAAGCATTTAGCCATTTCAGACATAAGCAGCCCTATTTGCCATGGGACAAATACCACACCTATTTGCACCCTTACAAGTGCTCAAAACCATGCAAAAACACTAACATGCAAATCTGAACAGAATAGTATTATGACCTAAAATCATCCACTAAGCATGCCAATAGCAAAAACAGCGAACAATAATAAGTCCTAACATATTCCTAGAACCATATCATGCATAAAAACCCTAAAACATACTAACATGCATGCAAAACTATCATGTTTACTCCATATGAAAAACATATACAGCAAACACGAAGAAAAACCAAATAAAAAAGTCTACTTTATCATGCTATATGAAAACAAACACGAAACAATGACTCTAAAACCCTAAACTCACAAATATGCTTAAAAACATACAAAACATACTTTAATCATGCTAAAACCAAACTAAACAGAAATTAAATCATGCATATTAACTAACTAAAGCAATATAACATGATGAAAATCCTAACTCTAACATGCAATGACACTAATCCTAGCACAAGGACAAGCAGGAGCACAAGAATCATAACTATGCATTAAAAACCTAAAGGACAGCCCTAAAGCATGCCAAACAGTAGATAAAAAATAGATATTCCATGTATATTAACTAGCTAGAGTGTTAATACATGATAAAAAAGTCACCTTTAACATGCAATAAGCCTAACCCATATGAGAACCTAGTTTAAGCTTGAATAGAGAAGGAGAATACCTTAGGAAGTGGCTCCCCTTGTGTTTGTAATTGTTCGTGGCTCCTCAGGTCTTTAGAGTGAATCAAACCAACACGAATCCTCCTCTTTGTCAAAGTGGTATCACAGCAAAGAGATCAAAACTCACTCAACTTTGAAAAGAAATAGAAAACAAAAAGAGAACAAGAGAAAAGAAAAAGTGATTCTCGTCACTCAGCAACTTCAATCGCGTTTTTGGGTATGAAAACGTTGGATTTGGACAAAGCTTGTGAAATACAAAGTTGTAGAGAATTGAATTATCTTTCTAACAAGACCAATTTCATCAAATTCTGACTTCAGATGAAAACGTTATTATTAAAATACGACTGCTGGTTTTCAGAAAATCTGCTGCTGAATTATGACGAATTTCACTCCCTCCAAACCCTCTTCTCCTCTCCCTTGTTTAAAGACATTAAGAGAGTATTTATAGCTGAAATCTGGAGTTTCCCTTTCCTTCCTGGACTAGGTTTCCTTGGAGAATAATCAAAAGGTATTTTATAATGATAAAAGACTTCTAATCTGAATAGGAAAAGGAAATTGTCTTTTATAAAAATTGGGAGACTGACCGCTAACACGCATGCACATGTATCGTATGTGCGTACACACACTCATCACATACGTACACGTGTTAGTGTCATGATAAAAATGGCTAATTTAATAAAATAATTTTCTTTTCATTTTAACCAAAAATCTCATGCTGTGATTCGCACTAATTCTTCAAGGATAATCCGTAAATAACCACACTAAACTCATCATCAGGCCATATCAAAATTGAACTTCATGAAATACTTTTGAGGGTAAAATGATGACTAATGAAAGTCAATTTGAAAAGATTTGGTTGGTAATTGTGAGTCAATTAGAGCTAACCCAAGGAAGGGTCAATTAACCAACTTGAACCACATCGAGCCATTTTAATCCCGAGCCATTGACTTACCAAATTGACACTAAAAATACCTCTTATGCATCCATATGAACTCCAATTGACAATTTGGAGATCATTCCAAGGTCAAATGAAAAGTTTGGGACTTAAAAGACGATTATGCCTCTCAAGTCACAAAAGCTCTTATTATCCCTCAAGATCAACTCCAATTTGAACCAAAATTCATATCCATTGTCCTTGTGACTCTAGAAAACTAATGCAAGTGACTAGACTCAAAAACAAAACAAAAACATGCATGAAATGATGAGCCCTAGTAAGGTGGTGCAAAAATGGGGTGTGACAGAAGCCCCTCATTGGCGAACAAGTTACACTTGTGAACCAATGATAAAGTACAACCCATTTTTGGCCAAAAAGCCCGGAGAAATCACACACTGATACCAACAATGATGGGAGGTTGAAAACCTGAGACTGAAATAAGGAAGTGTACTCAAGTCATGAGTATACTTAAACCACTGGGGGTTGATGATTGTCAAGAGAAGCATATTCAAGCCACTACGAATGAACATACTTTTGAAATGGAGAAATATATTCTAGTCACGAATATATTTAACCAAGTGATGAGAATGAGATCTGAAAAGTACGTTCAAGTGACGAACGTACCTTGGAAATGGAGAAGTATATTCAGGTCACGAATATATTTAACCAAGTGAGTGACAAAAAATCTGAGAAGTATACTCAAATGATGAGTATACCACTGAAATGGAGAAATATATTCAGGTCACGAATATATTTAACCAAGTAATCTGAGAATGAAATCTGAGAAGTATACTCAAGTGGTGAGCATACCATTGAAATGGAGAAATATATCCAAGCGATGGATATCTTTAACCAAGTAGGATAAGAATAATCTGAGAGATGTATTCAAGTGATGAGTGTACTTTTGAAATGGAGAAATATATTCAGGTCACGAACATATTTAACCAAGTGATGAAAAAGATGCTGAGAAATATACTCAAGTGATGAGTATACTTAATGATTGAAAAAGACTGAGAAGTACGTTCAAGTGATGAACATACTTTTGAAATGGAGAAATGTATCCAAGTGATGGATATATTTAACCAAGTAAGCTGAGAAGTACACTCAAGTGATGAGCATACCATTGAAATGGAGAAATATATCCAAACGACGGATATATTTAACCAAGTAAGATAAGAATAATCTGAGAAGTGTACTCAAGTGATGAGTACACCATTGAAATGGAGAAATATATTCTAGTCACGAATATACTTAACCAAGTAAGTGACAAGTATGTTTGAGTGATAAACATACCATTGAAATAGAGAAATATATCCAAGTGATGGATATACTTAACCAAGTAAGTGACAAGTATGTTTAAGTGATAAACATACCATTGAAATAGAGAAATATATCCAAGCGATGGATATACTTAAGCAAGTAAGATAGAGAATAATCTGAGAAGTGTACTCAAGTGATGAGTACACCATTGAAATGGAGAAATATATTCTAGTCATGAATATATTTAACCAAGTAAGTGACAAATATTCTGAGAAGTATGTTCAAGTGATGAACATACTATTGAAATGGAGAAATATATTCAAGTGATGAATATACTTAACCAAGTAAGTGGCAAAATATCTGAGAAGTATACTCAAGTGATGAGTATACCATTGAAATGGAAAAAATATACCCAAGTGGTGGATATACTTAACCAAGTAAGTGACAAATGATCTGAGAAGTATGTTCAAGTGATGAACATACCATTGAAATGGAAAAAATATACCCAAGTGGTGGATATACTTAACCAAGTAAGTGACAAATGATCTGAGAAGTATGTTCAAGTGATGAACATACCATTGGAATGGAGAAATATACCCAAGCGATGGATATACTTAACCAAGTAAGTGACGAAATATCTGAGAAGTATACTCGAGTGATGAGTATACCATTGAAATGGAGAAATATATTCAAGTGATGAATATACTTAACCAAGTAAGTGATAATGAGGATCTGAAACTAGGAAGCATATTCAATGGGTGAACATGCTTTTGAAATGGAAGAATATATTCAAGTGATGAATATATTCAACCAAGTATGATAGAGAATGAGAATTTGAAGCTGTGAAGCATATTCAAAGAGTGAATACACTTTTGAAATGGAAGAATATATTCAAGTGATGAGTATATTCAACCAAGTGGGATGGAAAATCAAGAATTTGAAACTGAGGAGTATATTCAAAGGGTGAATACACTTTTGAAATGGAAGAATATATTCAAGTGATGAATACATTCAACCAAGTGAGATGAAAAATCAAGATTTGACATGAGGATATATGATCAATTTATCAAGATTGAACAGGCATGGTGCAAGAGGAAAGTGTCTTAACACATTGTCACTTGAGTTGGCATGGCACAGGGGAAATATATTCAACCCTTTTGAACATAAAATCAATTCAAGGAATTGATTTCAAGATGGAATTTGATTGATTTTAAGCTCAAAAAGTGTTGAATATCTCATTTGGAAGGAGGTTTGATCACGCGTCAAGGCGAGACAAAGCGAGAAGCAAAACCAAAACAAAGTGGCTTGGGTGACCACCAGGCCTCGGGAGGCTAGCCGCCCAGGCCTGGGTGGTTACCCGAGCCCGAAGCAGAAATCCCACTTTGAATAGGAAACTTCCTATTCTGATGGGTTTTTTCCTATTTGAACTTGGATTTGTGACCTTTTCCCTATAAAAACACATCCAAGAGGTTCCTAAACCTACTTGTATTCATTCATTAGAAGTTATGGAGGCTCTAGACAAATTTTTAGGAGGGTTTTTGAGAGTTATGAGTGCTGAAGCAAAATCTGAGTTCAAGTGCTTTGGCTTGGATCCATTGCTCTCCTTGAGGCATGTGAGGCTTAAAACGAACCTCTTGACTGCTGCTACATATTTTTGGGATCCTCAAGTTCATGTGTTCCGCTTCAACTATGAAGAACTGTGCCCAACCATGGAGGAATTCTGTGCATTGTATGGAGTTTCAACGGTAGGTCCTTTCATTCTCCCTACTCCTCGCCCAAGCTTTCTTACTTCTTTCTCCAATCAACTTGGGATTCACTCACAATATGCCTCTACGTTTGTAAAGGACCATATGGTAGACTTGATGAAATTGGCAACCTCTTTTTTAGCTTGTGATAGTAAAGGTATTCTGAATTTTACCTTTCCTATTAAGCATGCTCTTGCCTTTTGCCTCATTGGTCGTTTCCTTATTTCCACTGGTACTCCACATGTTCCCATTCAAATCTGTGACTTGATTCCTCTCCTTGCCAAGGGCCATAACTTGATTCCCATGGTGCTAGCTGAAACCCTGAATGGTTTGGATAAAGTCCATGAGGACCCAAAGGTTTCCTTAGGAGGTAGCCTCATTATACTGCAGATGTGGTTGTTTGAAAGACTGAATTTCTTGTCACCAGTTGCCATTACACCATACAAGCCCCAGCATTACTGCCTTCGCTGCATTGAATTACCTGGGCAATTTTCATTGAGAGATTGGCTAGGTTACTACCAAACCCTTTCTTGGGGAGTGTCAAGTGGTTTGTATTCATATGGGGCTGCAGTGACCAGGTGCTTCTGCAGACTTCTGGATGCGCCATGGTGAGACTCATAGGACTGAGGTCTACTTCCTTCTATTGGCCTTCAAGGGTTCTGCGTCAGATGGGCGTCATGCAAACCACACCTACTTCCTTGAAAGGTGACTATCCTGTGGTGCCTGCGGGTCTTTCTGTAGTGACTTGGGCGAAGGACCGATGGCCTAACAAGTTGATACTTACCCAAGTTACGAATACTGATGGTCCGTATATGATGAGCCCCGAGTATAAGGAATGGTTGAAAAGCAATTTAGGTGAGAGAGAGACTACTCGAAGAGAAAGGATTTTTGGACTTATCAAGAACAACGAACTTGGACCTTGCAGAGAAGATATTATGGAAGCAGTGACAGCAGCTTATGAACATGACTTGAGGAAGAAAAGAAGACATGAAAGAGAGAAGAAGAAAGCTGAGGAGCGAGCTGCAAGAGGCTCAAGAAAATAGAATAGGATATTTATGGCATTTTTACAGTTCTTTTACTTAATACCAATGAATTGCTATGTCAATCAATTTTAGTTTTGAATAAATTGCCAATAATAAATCAAATTTGGGATTTTCTTGTTTGATTTAGACCACACCCAAGGTAACTTTATGGGTTGCCTACGTATCTCCATGGTTTTTTCTTCTTTTTTTTTTTGTTTTTGTTTTGTTTTGTTTTTTTTTTTTTTGTTTTTTTTTTTGTTTTTGTTTTTTTGTTTTTGAATGGAGAATCAGGTCTTACGTAGTTCTTATGCCTTAACTTTTGCCTAGGCCGCCGTTACGGGTTTTCAACCTAGCAGGCCTCAAACATGATATTTTTTCAATTGGTCCAAATTAGTTGGACGAGCGAACTCAATTCCATCTAAATCCATGAGGCAAACAGCCCCTGCTGGCAATATCTCTTTGATAATGTATGGCCCACCCCAACTTGGCTTGAATTTTCCCCGCGGATCGAACACTGGAGCTCTGATTTCTTTCAGCACTACATCCCCTTTCTTTAGACCTCGATCTTTGACATGCTTGTTGAATGCTCTGGCAACTCTCCGTTGATACCCCTGAACATGATACAGCGCCCTTAAACGCCTTTCATCCAGCAAAGCCAACTCATCATAGCGGCTCTTAACCCAGTCCACTTCTGTTATCTGGCTCTCCACGGCAACTCTTAGTGAAGGAACTTCCAATTCAACTGGCAACACGGCCTCCATTCCATAAACTAGAGAATAAGGGGTAGCCCCTGTTGACGACCTTATTGATGTTCTGTAACCCCATAAAGCCAATGGCAACTTCTCATGCCAGTCTGTGTGCGAGTCCGCAGTCTTCTGTAGTATCTTCTTGATGTTCTTGTTAGCTGCTTCCACCGCTCCATTAGTCTGAGGACGGTATGGTGACGACAGATGGTGGGCTATGCCGTACTTTTGCAAGAGCTCATGGGTTTCTTTCTAAAAGTGCTGGCCATTGTTTGAGATAACTTCATGCGGTACCCCATATCGATAGATGATGCTATGCTGTATGAACTGTGCTACCTTCTTGGAATTCAAGGTCTTGAAGGACGCTGCTTCCACCCACTTAGTGAAGTAGTCGATGGCAACCAGGATGTATTCATGCCCATTTGACGCCTTTGGCTTGATCTGTCCGATGATATCTATCTCCCATACCGCGAATGGCCATGGTGACGACATACTTGTTAAAGGCATAGAAGGCAAATGTTGTCCACTGGCGAACAGTTGGCATTTGTGGCACTTCTTGACATGTGCGTGGCAGTCTCTTTCCATGGTAGACCAATAATAGCCTAACCTCATGATTTTCTTAGCTAACATATAGCCATTCATATGCGGAGCCCCTGTCCCTTCATGGATTTCTTTAATCAGATGCTCGGCTTCTTCCTCGGTGACACACAGCAGGTGGATCCCGTCGTATGATCTCCGATATAGCTTTCCTCCACAAAGTACATAGTGACTTGCCAACCGCCTTAGGGTTTTTCTATTAATGCGAGATGCTCCTTCTGGGTACTCCTTTTCTTCAATGAACTTCTTTATGTCATGGAACCACGGACGGCCATCATTCACTTCCCCTCCTCGGATTGCACAACAGTACACAGGCTTGTCTCGGCATTCTATTACCAACGGCTTCACATTTCCCCCTTCAGGTATCTCCACCATGGATGCTAGGGTCGCCAAGGCATCGGCGAACTGGTTCTTGTTTCTTGAAAGGTAGTTGAACTCTATCTCTGAGAACTCCTTGGTTAGAGCTTCCAGATAGGCATGGTAGGGTAGCAGCTTCTCATCTCGAGTTTTCCATTCCCCTTTTATCTGACAAATGATTAGCGCCGAGTCCCCGAACACTTCTAATTCTTTGATCCCCAATTCAAGTGCCGCTTCCAATGCTAGGATACAGGCCTCATATTCAGCAATGTTGTTGGTGGCTTCGAACCCCAACTTGACCGCCAACGGTGTAAATGCCTCTTCGGGTGAGACCAGCAGGACTCCTATCCCATAACCTTTCTTATTGGCTGCCCCATCGAAGTATACTCTCCAAGTTTTTCTACCAATCTCTAGCACGTCCTCATCTGGGAATTGATCGTTGAACGGAGCGGATGATGACACCGGACAGCTGGCTAGGTAGTCTGCGATGACACTTCCCTTGATAGACTTCTGATTCACGTACTTGATGTCGAATTCATTGAGGAGAATTGACCATCGAGCAGTTCTGAATGACAATACTGGCCTTTCTACCAGGTACTTCAACGGGTCCATGCGACTTATCAAGAACACTTCGAAGGACATCATGTAGTGCCGGAGTTTCTGCGTCGCCCATACTAGTGCCACACAAGCCTTTTCAATTGCATTGTACTTCACTTCATAGTCTGTCATTTTCTTGCTTAAGTAATAAATGGCATTTTCCTTTGTAGACCCTTCAAGATATTGAGCTAACATAGCTCCTGTCGCAGTTTCGGTGACCGTCAAGTATAACAAAAGTGGCGCGCCTTGCCGTGGGGGAACTAAGATTGGAGGATTGCTCAAGTATCTCTTAATGGTCTCAAAGGCCTCTTGGCATTCTTCGTTCCATACTTTTGGCACACCTTTCTTAAGCAATTTGAAGATTGGTTCGCAAACCATGGTCAAGTTGGCAATGAATCGGCTTATGTATTGAACTCTTCCCAGAAAACCTCGGATCTGCTTCTCAGTGCTAGGCGGCTCCATCTCCACAATAGCTTTTATCTTCCCTGGGTCCACTTCGATACCTCTCTGAGTGATCATAAACCCCAATAGCTTGCCTGCAGTGACGCCGAAAGCACACTTCTGTGGGTTGAGACGGAGATTGTACTTTTTTACTCGCTTTAAGAATTTCTCTAGTGCCTTGAAATGCCCTTCCCTATCCACGGACTTCACGATCATACCATCGACGTAAACCTCGACTTCCTTATGGATCATATCATGCAATAGGGTCGTAGCTGCTCTTTGGTAAGTAGCCCCAGCGTTTCTTAAGCCAAAAGGCATTACTTTGTAACAGTACGTTCCCCATTGCGTGATAAAGGCTGTTTTCTCCATGTCTTGAGGCGCCATCTTTATCTGGTTATACCCGGAGAATCCGTCCATGAAGGAGAGGAGTGCATGTCCCACCGTGCTATCTACCAACATGTCGATATGGGGTAAAGGAAAGTCATCCTTAGGGCTCGCGGCGTTGAGATCTCGGAAGTCGACACACATCCTCACTTTCCCATCTTTTTTAGGCACAGGCACTATATTCGACAACCACTCGGGGTACTCCACAACTTGGAGGAAACCCGCGTCTAGTTGTTTAGTTACCTCTTCTTTTACTTTTAGGGCCCATTCTGGTTTTAATCTTCTGAGTTTCTGCTTTACCGGCTTCTTTAGGGAATTAGTGGGGATATAGTGTTGCACAATATCGGGGTCGATGCCAGGCATGTCTTCATAAGACCATGCAAAAGCCATAATGTTGGCTTTCAAGAGAGAGATCATCTTTTCTTTTTCAACGGGGGAGAGGGTTTTCCCAATTTTAACTATTCTTGGCAATTCATTCGTCCCTAAGTTGATTGATTCCAATTCATCCATATTAGGTTCGGTGACGCCCCTTTTCCTTTGCTCAATGAGCTCCGGGGGGACATCGTTCCTAGGATCTATATCCATGCCATAAATATCCATAGAGGAGAGAAAAGAGACACTGCATATATAGAGAAAGAAAGCACACTTTATTGATTAGGAATAATGGGAATGACACACAAAAGAAAGAAGGAAAACAAACAAATCTGTATCAATACTATGACTCCACAAAGTGAGTAAAGTAGATACATCTTATTGAATTAGGGAAATATTACTAAACTAAGACACCTACAAGCTGCTATCAGGTAGGCCAAGGTCTTCTTCTTCATGGATCTCCGCAATGACACCACATTCAAGGTACCAATTCAGGAATGGCACGGTAGCATGGCTAATGGATGAACCCTGGAGTTCTTCAATGGTCGAGTTTTCCACGGTGAGGATCATGTCTTGGAACATTTCAGTCATAGCCCCCGCATCAAGGTTCTCTGCCCAGTCCTCCTCTTTCTTTTCCCAGAACTCATCATTGATGGCATCATCATCCACCATTTCAGCTGTGATTGGATACCATTCGGTGAAGAAGATTTCAAAACCCGGAACTCGGATCTTGGTAGCTTGGTCAAAGGTGGGCTCTGGAAACCCACAATATAGAAAATCATCCCCTTCTTTGACGAAGTAACCATTCAAAGTAGGTCGATATGGCGAGATCTTCAGGTCTGGCACCCTTCCCTCGGCTTTGGCTCTTACTTTCTCTTTGTTCCTCTTCAGCATTTCCGCATAATCATTTTTGGAGGGCTCATATCCTAACCCAAAAGTATATGAGGTGACACGGCTTTGAATAGACGTAGGGATCCCTTGTTGGCGACGCCCTAGCCCCATGCCTGGGAAGAAACTCATCCTTCTCATGATTTCACCAACATGCAAGTTGCCATGGGGGCAAAAGTCCAAGGGTATTAATTCACCCTTTTCGAGCTCTTTCTCAATGCATTGGACATAGTCAAACCCAGATAGCGGTATCGCTGCTGATTCGGGTTGTATCTCACATATAGGCACACCTGCGAGTTTCAATTCATAGTCCCCTTGAAGTGTTATTATGGCCCCTTCATAAGGAAACTTCACCTTTTGATGGAGTGAAGATGGCACAGCCCCAGCAGGATGGATCCAAAGTCGGCCCAACAACAAGTTGAAACATGACGGCACATCCAACACTTGAAATTCTATCCTAAATTCAGTGGGTCCCATGATAAGAGGCAAAGTAACTACCCCTATTACTTCTCGGCGGGTGTTGTCATAAGCTCTTACGGTCTGCCCAGATGGCGTGAAATCAGTGGGTCCCAAACCCAAAATAGTGGCAGTTCGGAGAGGACATACATTCAGTGCGGACCCATTGTCGATAAGAACGGTGGGAACCCTCTTCCCCATAGTGTCAATGGTCACATAGAGAGCTTGAGAATGGCTCGGCCCGCTTTTAGGTAGGTCTATATCGGTGAACACGATGGTTGAGTTCTTGGGAGTTGGATTCACCAAATGTACCAATCCCTCGGGGGATGTATCAACAGGCACTTGTATCTGATTCAGCAATTTCAGTACGGTCTATCTATGCTTGTGTGAAGCCATGAGTAAGCCCCAAATAGTGATGTTGGCATTGGTCTTCTTCAGCTGCCTAAGCACTTCATCCTCTTCTTCTTGCAAGCTAGGACGCCTCTGCCCTTCCAAATCTTCCAACGGATTTTCAGATTCTAGGTGGGGAGGCTTGAAATGACGACCCCCTCTGGTTATATGGTCCAACTCATCATCGCTAGCCCATATGTCATGGACTTCCTCGGAGTCATTCATCAAGTCATCCCATTCTATCATGTCGATGCTCTCCATCTCTGTCGGCAAGTCATCCCAGCCTGAAGGGACTATCGGCTCATCTGATATCGGACTTGGGCTTGAGTACAGCACATAGTAATCATATTTCCCCGACGCTTCACCTAATAGGCCAACCTGAGGATCCCCTGCTTCATATCTTTCTTTCAGCTCTTGTTGGATAGATTTCTTTGGTAGCAACAAAACTTTTTGGTCAATGAGGTCTTGGATGATCTTCTTTAGTATAGAACAAGCCTCGGTGTCATGGCCGGGTGCACGATGGTATTGGCAATATTGGTGAGGGGTTGATGGTCTTGGCTTTGGTGGAAGTGGCATGATAAGGCTGTTATTGCGGCAAATGGTGAAGAGACGGGCTAAGGTCATAGGGAGCGGAGTGTATTGTCTTATGGGATGGCGAGGGCGAGAGGATTCAACCCCAATGGCATTTATGGTGTTAGGTGGGGGTGTGTTGTTGTGTGATGGGAGAGGATTACGGGTGACATTTGGACGGGTTGGTGGTGAAATGACTTGCTTGTCAATGAGGTCTTGGACTTGGTGGCGAAGGCGAATACAGCGATTGGTGGCATGGCCTTTGGATTGATGGTACTTGCAGTACTCATTCTCATTGTAGCTCTTGGGTAAGGGATTTGGTGGAGGTCTTGGGTCGAGTGGCTTCAATAGGTCACGACTTATGAGCTTTTCAAGGACTCTTTCGAGTGGCATGAATAGGTCAGTGAATTGGCGAGGTGGGTTGACATCATTGAGAGAAAAGGGTTGGATTGGTTGAGTTATGGTGTTGACCTCGGCATTGTTCTTCCCAGTAAAGTTTGTCTTGCGACTCCTCACTTCCTCAGTCTTGATTGTCCCATCATTGATAGCATCTTCAACCTGCGTGCCAGCCCCAATGAGAGCTTTGAAATTTGGGAAATAGTGGGCAAATAGGTGCTTGTGATACACGGGCAGCAGGTTCTTAACCACTAATTGAATTTGGTCCTCCTCATTCGGCCATCCGTCATTCTCGACGCCTTTTGTCTCCACCTTGTAATGTAAGCGGAGAAAGTTTCATGAGCCCCTTGCTTGGTAGTTTCTAGGTCCCTTCGAGTAACGTCCACCTCTGTGTTATACTTGTAGTGCTCTGAAAACTCATTGCATATGTCTTCCCAAGTCCGGGTTCTATTCTCATCCAAGGATAAGAACCATTTCAAAGCAGAAGTGGCCAAGGTTTCATGGAACATTTGAGCTAAAAGCTCGTCAGTAGCCCCTCGAGGGTGCATAGCTCGCACGCACATCTTCAAATGAGTCTTAGGGCAACCCGTCCCATCGAACTTTTCTAACTCCGACATCTTGAATTGTAGTGGAATACGAGCCGTTGGAAACAGGGATAGAGTCCGCACATCGACCATGTCATCAGCCCTGCGAATCCATTTTATGGTTCTCTCCAAAGCTTCTACCTTGCTCGCTAACACGGAATCACTGCTAGTACCTTTCCCCTTGGCTTCCCCTTCTAGGTTGGTGACCTCAGTGTGAGCGCCACGCCCGGTACCACATGGCTCGAGAATACGCATTAGCCTCAAAGGACTAACACGGAGAGGAGTCGCCACCCAATAATGGGAACGAGTGAACCCTAGCAGGGTCTAGCTCGTCATAACCAGAGATTCGGGTTCGGAGCTAGGGTACGCAGCTGGGAAGGTGTTAGGCACCCAGCCACGCCCGGTCGAAACCGGCCCCCACACATGATTAATGGCTTTAATTAACTTAATGTCTAATCAAAATTGACCCTATTCATTCAACCACAGCAGCACGCAAATCATGATGATATGATACAGACAGAGGCACGAAATAAACATAAAGAAATGATATACGAACTATCCAATTATCAGAATAACTATAACAAAGAAAGAAACTGTCTGCCGAGGTAAGGTGCGTACGCAACACTTATTGGTGCGTACGCACCACTGATATATGCGTACGCACCTAATAGGCATTTCACGCAGAATCACAGAACTCACATATCAGTCTGCATCATGCATCCTTAATAAAATGACATATGCAGAAAATAAATATGAATATGAATATAGACTAAACCTAAATTATGCTAATCATGCTTTACACAGAAAAAATAAAATAAACTAAAATAAAAGAAGAACTGTCTGCCAATACTTTATGTGCGTACGCGCTATTTTTTACTGCGTACGCATAACTTTACTGCGTACGCAATACAATAATTGCGTACGCACCTATTGGCGATTTATGTGGTCAGAAACCATATATGTCCGTTTTTGCAGATTTAAGTCTGAGACCATCTTGATGGTAACGCAGGAGACTTTCATACCAGCAAAGTCATCATATAATTGAGCCCTGGCCTATTGCATGATGCTCATACAGAAATGTGCATAAAGTCCTAGGCTCTCTTATGGAAAGAGTCTACTATGTGATGACATGCAATCAATTTTATGCAGTTATCATGGCATTCATGGCAGCACATTACTTTATTGAATACGAATTTTCATGCTTAATAGGTAAATTATACATACCAAATGCAGATATTACCCTCAGGGTTCTCCACTCTGATTCCTTTAAGGGCTACTCCTTCTTGAACCTCCAGAATTGCAGCTTCCTACACTCTCTCTCTGTCCCTCTATTTCTTTCTCTCTCTTCCTGTTCCTATAGCTTTCCTTCTCTCTCTCTCTCTCTCTCTCTCTCTCTGATTTTCCCTCCCCCCTCTGTAGGTGTCTAGTGGGTTATATATAGGCATAGGAAGTAGGATTAGGGGTCTCTGCTGTTTTTCCCGAAATCTAGGTCTCCTAAGCATGTTACAACACGTTCCTTGAAAGAGTTCTGATCTGGAGGGCAAGTGGCCCGAAAAGAAAGGTTCTGGAAGCATAAGCTGCGTACGCACCATACATCCATGCGTACGCACCTACCTTAATGCGTACGCACTGAACTTCGTGAATCACTATATTTCTTAGCTGCAATTCTTTCGGCTCATGTAGGCGAATTCCAAAGTTTACCAAAGTATATGAACTAACCTCATCATAGGGCGTTTCCAATCTAATTCATCGGGTGCAAAATGGGGTGTCTACAGTTGCCCCTCTTTCGATACTGCCTGCTTGGCGTGTAGTATCGGAAGACTTAGCAGAGCCACCATTTTGGCCCGCTGACCGAGTGGAAACCAAAACAAACATAGTCCGTGTGATTTAGGGTGATAGGATTCTGTTTGGGCAAAACAGATTGGGTATGCAAAAATCCCTGACTAGGGCATGGGCTTTGACGAAGGTCCGAAGCGAGTAAACCCTAACGAGGGTGTGGGCCTTGACGAAGGTCCGGAGCGAGTAATCCCTAACGAGGGTATGGGCCTTGACGAAGGTCCGCAGCGAGTAATCCCTGACGAGGGTATGGGCCTTGACGAAGGTCCGCAGCGAGTAATCCCTGACGAGGGTATGGGCCTTGACGAAGGTCCGCAGCGAGTAATCCCTGACGAGGGCATGGGCCTTGACGAAGGTCCGCATGAGTAAACCCTAACGAGGGTATGGGCCTTGACGAAGGTCCGCAGCGAGTAATTCCTGACGAGGGCACGGGCCTTGACGAAGGTCCCTTTGAGTAATCCCTGACGAGGGCATGGGCCTTGACGAAGGTCCGCGTGAGTAAACCCTAACGAGGGAATGGGCCTTGACGAAGGTCCGCAGCGAGTAATTCCTGACGAGGGCACGGGCCTTGACGAAGGTCCCTTTGAGTAATCCCTGACGAGGGCATGGGCCTTGACGAAGGTCCGCGTGAGTAAACCCTAACGAGGGAATGGGCCTTGACGAAGGTCCGCAGCGAGTAATCCCTGACGAGGGCATGGGCCTTGACGAAAATCTGCAGTGTAATCCCTGATGAGGGAATCTTGGACTTTAAGTTTCAGGCCCAAATCGCATCGTATGTGCGTACGCACATATACTGGTGCGTACGCACTGAGAGACATAGTCATAATCTTTATATGTGCGTACGCATCTGGTTTAACTGCGTACGCATCTCAACGAGAAAAACTAAAAAAATAAGGGAAACGGCACCGTTTGAGCAGGGGAAGGGTTTCAAATCCGCAAAACCCTTCTCCTTCCGGCATTTCC
>JBBPBK010000288.1:0-166281 GCA_039720395.1 Liquidambar formosana
TTACATCTTATTCCTCATCAAACACCTCTATGCTCTCACAATCCCTCCTTACATAATCTTCCTCAATATCAGTAGTGTCCAAGTTAAGATTTGATACATCTAGTGGTGTAGATGGCCTATAAGTACTCTCATCATACATCTCCAACTCATAAAAGCCTCTAGGTGGTGCTTTAGTACAACATACCAACTCGATGTATCATTATCCCTAGAATAAAACACTTGCTTTGCTTGTGATGCTAGGATGAATGGATCTCTTTCAAATTGATTTTGACCTTGGTGGAGGTTAACTAACGTAAATCCATCCTCAACTTTGACACCATTCCCAATGTTTGCCCATTCACATTTAAAAATAGGGACTTGGAATTTGTTGTAGTCCAACAAAATAATGTCTTTTATACGGCCGTAGTAAGAGATCTTTTCAACAACTTGCATATTGTCTCTTGCACTAGACCGACAAATAGTTTCTGCATCAATAGAAACACCACTATTTTGTGTGGACCTCTCAACATCCAATGTGTGAAATCGATGTTTATTGATGATGTAGCCTGAATATGACATTGCATGTTGTCTAGGCCCACGTGCAAGCCACGGCAATGTATCTAACACATTAGTAGCACTCATCTGAACCTTCCTTGCTAACCATTCGCAGAAAGTCTCTATATGTCTCTTCTGTGTGAGGGTTTCATCCTTTGCAAGACGACGGTCAGAACATTTAAGCTCCTCCACATGCATTCTAATAGGAAAGTAAAATAGTAAGATAAGTGTATGATGTCATGTGATTAAAAATTAATAAAAATATTATTATAATCATACTTACTCTATAAATGGTTCAACTTCTGCACTATTTCTTAACACATAAAGATGAGCACTGCGCAATAAATCATCATCCATAATCAGTGGACGTCCCTTAGAAATTGGATGCCCTTCTAGTATTGTTTCATGTTCAAAATCTTCATTGCGGTTATGACGAATGCCTATTTCAGCTGCTTTCTTCATGTACCCACTACAAAACCGCATGCATTCTTCAGCTAAATAGCATTCTGCTATACATCCTTCAGGTCGTGCACGATTCCTAACATATCCCTTGAGTACTTTCATAAATCTAAATCACAACACAAAAGAAATGATAATTCTCATGTTAATTGCATTAAGTATTCAAGGATAATTTCTATAAATAAATAAATAAAACTAAGTTGATAGTAGACCACCTTTCAAATGGGTACATCCAACGATATTGCACTGGTCCACATATGCGTGCTTCTCGCCCTAGATGGATTGATAAATGAATCATAATGTCAAAGAATGATGGAGGAAAGAACCTTTCAAACATGCATAAAGTCTCCGCAACTTCATCTTCAAGTGGTTCCAATCTATCTCTATCAATGACTCTTTGACATAATTCATTGAAAAAATGCACATAGTCGAAATATTGCAATCCTGGGTCCATTTGGCAAAAGTCCTCTTAATGATACTGGCAACAATTGTTGCATTAGGACATGACAATCATGGGACTTTAGGCCTAGTATCTTGCATTCTTCTAATGAAATGCAATTCGCAATATTGGAGCTATAACCATCTGGCAACTTCAAAGATTTCAACCTAGCACAAAAAATTTGTTTCTCCTTCTTTGAGAATGTATGCGGTGCTGCTGGTAAGATATATTTTTTATTTCCTACATCTTTTGCATGCAATTCATGCCTAATGGACATTTCTTCCAAATCTCTACGAGAATTAAGCCCATCTTTCGACTTCTTCTTCAGATGCAAAAGTGTGCCGATAATGCTCTCGCAAACATTCTTCTCAATGTGCATTACATCTAAGTTATGACGTAAAAGTAATGCCTGAAACATCAACCACACCAGATATATTTATTCAAATATGATAATAATAAACCCTTTTAGAAATTGAGAAAGAAAAAATCAAACATTTAACTTGTAAGAATCAACTTACATTCCAATATGGCAAGTTGAAAAATATAGACCTCTTCTTCCATGGTTGTTGACCATCTGTTAGTTTCACCTTTCCTGTCTTTCTCTTCTTTCTCTTTTTTATCTTCTTTCCCAACACATTTACAATAGGTTTTATCTTCTTTCCCCAATCATTTTCAATATCTTTAACTGCCCTTAAAACTTCTGAGCCGGTCAATGGTCTAGGCTTCCCTCGATTTTCGTGATTTCCATCAAACCAACTTTTTTTCTTTCGAAAAGGATGAGTAGGTGCAAGGAACCGCCTATGGCACATGTATGTAAACTTATGGCTCCATTTCAACCATTCTGAGCATGTGTTAAGACTACATATAGGACAAGCTAATTTCCCTTTTGTGGGACATCCAGCTAGGTTTCCATAAGCTGGAAAATCATTTATCGTCCACATCAAAATAGCCTTCAAATTAAACATGGATTTAGTAAATGCATCATAAACCTCAACACCATTGTTCCATAATTCTTTCAAATCATCTACCAATGGCTCCAAATATACATCTATGTCATTCCCCGGTTGCTTTGGCCCTGGGATAAGCAATGTCAACATTAAGTTTTCCTTTGCCATGCATAGCCAAGGAGGAAGGTTATAAGTAACCAATATCACTGGCCAGCAACTATATCGAGAGCTAAGATCTGCAAAGGGATTAAACCCATCTGCAGCAAGACCAAGTCTAAGATTTCGTGAATCTGATGCGAAACATGGCCACTTTTGATTAACTGTATCCCATGCCAACGAATCAACAGGATGTCGCATCTTGCCATCTTGACTTTTGTGATTGGAATGCCATGTTAATTGTTCTGCCTTTTCAGCTAACATAAACATCCTCCTAAGTCTAGGAATGATTGGAAAATAACGCAATACCTTTGCAGGAACTCCTTTTTGAATCTTATTAGTGCGTGGGTTTGATTTCCATCGTGAAGAATTACATTTTGGACATGTCTCCATGAGCTCCTTTTCTTTTCTAAATAAACAACAATCGTTCACACAGGCATGTATCTTCTCATACCCTAGATCAAACGCCTTTAGTAACTTTTTTGTTGAATACATAGAATCAGGAAGTGTGTTATCTTGAGGTAACATGTCACGAAGGATTTCAAGAAGTTCACTAAAACTCTTATCAGATAGACCGTTTGTAGCTTTATGCTTATATAAAACTACGGTAGCCGACAACTTTGTATACTTTGTACAACCTGGGTACAAAGGAGTTTCACCATCTTCCAACAAAGATGTGAACTCCTGCTCTCTCCTTTCATGCATAGGCTGTGTAACATCATCTACGGGCATAAATGCATCTCTACACATCCTGTATGTATCTGGCATCTCAACATCTTCATGTTGTGTGGACGCACTTGGACATTCCCCATGAAGGACCCAGGTATTGTATGTGGAATCCATCCCAACCCTTACTAAGTGCTCAAACACTATGTCATAATGTTGGCGACATACATTTTGACAATCAGAGCAAGGGCATACGATCGTTTCTGGTTTCCCTGCACGTGCTTGAGCCATGTCGGCAAATTTTCGTGCTCCATATACATATTGAGCTGAATTTCTACATATTATAACTCACCACTTCATTAATCAATCACTTGAGTATATAATAATTAAAATACTATTCATGAAACACTAAAAAGATTAAAACCTTGGAAGATGAAGCCATTCTTTATCCATAGTGAGTAGCTAACTTGCTAGCACTAATGAGCACCTACACTTAATCAAATATTAGAATTTAGAGATAGGACATGCTTTTATGGATACAGAGATGAACCCTCAAAATTAGGTTAAAAGTTTATAATAGGCTTGCACCAAAAGGAAAATGCTAGAGGAAATGATAACGTTTTAATGGGGTTATGCCACACTTGAGATAAAGCCTATGTACAGGCGACATATACATGCAAAAAAGAAACAAGAAAACCCCACTATAGAGCTTGGGAGAATCCAAAAACTGAATAAACAAGTTTCCCAATCTATACTTATTAATAGTACAAAGAGACTCATTAAACATTAAACTAGAAAAAATTATTGGTAACAGAACTTTCCAAATTCCCATGTGGTGTGTTGGCATTTTCGCTGTGTATGGATTAGACAAAAAGTGTGGATTAGACATGAATACCTATAGGAAAGCCCATGAGCTGGAAAAATCATCAAGAAGAAAATGTGTAATAAATTAGAATAAGAGAAATGCTAAGTAACCCTACACTTTTACCCTATAATTTATCATATTAGTATATTTGGAAGAGTAAGATTGTGGGATCCACTAATATAATTACAGTCCTTATCTTCTTAAATACACTGATAGGACAAATTATATGACAAAAACGTAGGACAAAGTAGCCTTATCGTAGAATAAGTGAAGAGGACTGGATTATAGATTTTCCTTCCAATATTTAAATTAAAAGAAATGATGATTATGCTCCCCAGAATGACTCATTTTTGTGTCTGATGATATATTTTTCACAAATCACAACTACTAGAAGAAAAAGAAGACAAGGAAAATTGGGAAAAAGCAATTTAACCATTGAATCTTTGATAAACTTGGCAAGCATGGCAGTGGGGCAGGGTCCTACTACTATAGCATCAGATATTGGAAAGTTTTGAGAGTATAATGGCCTTTAAAAAGCCTTGCGGGCTAAGGCAGCTTAAATTATATCTAGTGTTGTTTATTAATTAGATGCCCCATTGCATATGTAACTGAATATCTATAAATTTCATAAATAGAGGGGCCTCTTTACTCCTTGGATTGATTATGATTTATGAACCTTTCCCTAGATAACAGATTTTTTCTCTATCATTTTATTTTTTTTCCCCTCTTCCTCAAATGGACGGTGCTCGATTGATTTGACATTTTTATGTGGCGGCCAGGTGGGAGACATGCAATTAAATTTAATTAAGAAGTTATGTACGTGTGGATTAATCCCAAAATTTGAGAATAAAACACTAGAATCTAATATTGACAATTAATTAAGGAATGCCGGCTTCAGTCATTAGTACTCGCTCTCATGGTCTCGTGGTCTCACTTTTTTCACTATGAACATACACATAGATGTTTATGTTATAAAAAAATAGCTGAAGCTTACACAAAATTAAAATATTCTTATATAAAATTAAAATATTTCTTAATAGTGGACATATCTATGTCACATTCAAGGGAAGAAGGTATGTTAAGCACGATTAAGGTTAAAATTCTTCTAAACTATTATCCGCTTGTTAATTAAGTGAGTAACTTTGAACTTAGGTTTGATCATTTTTTACAAAATAAAGGAAAAAAAAAAGAAAAAGAAATGGAACAGGGTAATCATGATCACGTTAAACCGTAATTACACACTCTAGCAGGGGCTGTTTCGTCCAGGACGATATATATAAACAAGACAGACCCAAGGGCCAACTGCCAAAGTTCCCATATTTCAGAGCCTTCTTTTTCCTTCACGTACTACTACACTGATAATACCACTATCGACACATATTTTAGAGAAAATAATGGGGTAATGGATTCACAGCGAAAATGCCAGGTTGTATGGGACCCTGAGAATACCAGGTTGTATGGGACCCTTTACCAACACTGCTGCACCTTTTTGTGAACCAAATATTCAACCTGGGCTAACAAAGGTTGAGTTTCAGTTGGATTCAAGTCGGTTTGGGTCCAGATCATGGACAACATTGCCCACCCAATTTATCTGATTTTGATTTCAACATTGATTCATAGTTCATAACTTCATACGTCCTCTATTTCTTTTAGAAATCGCTTCTGTCTAGTGTAGAAAACAAGGTATAAACACATATGTTGTCACATGATTGTTTTCGCACTTTAAAAACTAAATAACAATAAAAGAGTAGACCTAATCCAATGTCCATAATTCCCAAACAAACCCCCATAACCAAAACCAAAACCAAAATGCCATTCAACAATAACATTATTTAAAAAACAATAATTACAATTACTAATCAAATTGAATTCATACAAACAATGTTACTAACTTACTAACCAAGCTGTTTTATTGCTTTACACCCACATTAAATAAATCTGTATTATTGCTTTCATGACCATTCAAAACAAATTGACTAGACATATCACATGAAAAACCCTATACACAACAATTCTAGTATGAACGATAATTTGTGCCATACGCAGATTAAATCCAATTTATTTGGGTTAGTCGGTTATTAAAAATAAAGTCTAGGTAACCATTTTCAATGGCCCATGCCTCCACACAGGCATACCAGTGTCAAAGTCCGGCCACTCTTTGTCATCTTAATTAAGACTCTTATCATCCAGATTTTCTCTTTGGAAAATATATATATATATACACACATGAATGATAACTTGCTATGAAATCATTTTTAATGGTTTATGCCTTCACACGGGTATAAAGATTAGTGTCAACAGTCTAATAATACTTCTGAACATTTTGTGTCATTTTAATGAAGACTCTTGTAATTTAGATTCTCTTGTATTAACTACTATGAGGGCCCACCTATGTATCTGTCTGAAAGTCCCATTTTCAGGACCCCAAGCATTTCTCTCTATAATTATGTCATGGCACAATCACAATAAAATCTCATGTGCAGCGACCCAACACCATGTTGTGCTTAGAAGTGGCCAAGTTGGGGTCCTCAATTGCAGGGTCTGCTGTTATTGACAGCCCGCAATTCCATTGGGTACCGTCTACTATAAGAACCCATTCATCCTTCTTGTTTTGTTTTTTCCAAGAGTTTTTGCTTTCTTTGTTCTTTTCTTTTTATTTTTTTTCTAAAATTAAAAAAAAAATTCCATACTTCAAACATGTAATATGATATGCTTACGTAGCATATCGTGCCAAGACAGTAAAAAACTCTCAGTTCAAAGTATTATTAAAGGAGATGCTTGCCCAAATTTTGTAACTTTTTCTTGCACCATGGTTAAAGGATATGTCCACATCATCTTTGCCAATATAAATTCCCATAAAAATAAAAATTGGACTTACACAGGTCAAAATTAAGAGAAAACTCTCATCGAACCTTGTTAAAAAAGAAAAAGCATACTAAATTTTTTAGTTGGGAGTGTGATAAAAAGTAAAAACACAATTCATTTCGTGATAAAATTTTGTACATAATCCTTCGTTTTAAAGGGTCTTATAACCAATGAATCACAGGATACCTACAATAAAACAAACAATAAGGAGAGAGCTTCTTAAAACACGAACACTACTTGCCTCTACTCCAAGGTGGAGGAATTCCTCCCCACCTTCATTCATGTTTTGTCACATGTTATAAATATTTTAGAAAAATATAAATTCAAAATCACAAACAAATAAATAAGATGATATAAATATGTAGACACACATTCATGTTAACATAAAAATGTAACATTCAAATATGAATTTATAAAAATATATTCATAATTATGTAAATATAAGGATGCATACACATAATCAATTTTTTTCTTTATTTAAATAAATGACGAAATATGAATGGAAACTACTTTTAATCAAGAAACTACTTTTAATCAGACTAGAATTTCACATACACCTGTACTATGATTTTTAGAGAAGGGACTAATAATCTCTTTTATTTTATTTTATTGACTTTTCTTTTCGAGCCTCAAAAAACCAAAAAAACCAAAGAGGTTTGATATGGGAGGGGAAAAGAGTATAAATATTGACCTGATATGAAAATGATAAAATTGGATAGAAAATCAATCTCACCACCAATAAAAACCTCACGAGAGTGAGAAAAGCAATCGAATCCTCATGAGAGAGGGAAAAAGCACTAGAGACCCAAGATAAGGATAAAGATAAGGGGAAAAACATGACCCATATAGATGGCAAAATAAGTGCGACACCTACCCCCACAATTGTAAATTCACAGTTTTAATGTTATTATTCTTTAATACAAATCCTGAGAAAAAAACAAAAACTTAGGCTTATATTTGCATTGGCTATTTGACAATTACCATGTTAGATAAATTCACAGTGCTTTTGCATTGGCTATTTGACATATAAAAACTTAGGCTTATATTTCTCAAGAATGCAATCATACATCTCAAAAACAGAGTAAAAATAAAAGCAGATAAAACCATACCTGGAGTGGGGATTTGAGAATGAAAAAGGGAAAAATGGTGATGCCCACACCAAGGAACACAGTTCAGATACGCACGGCTGAGAGAGGCACCAAAAAAAAAAGAAAGGGAAACTTAGGGTTCTTGAAAGGATGCTAAAAAAAAAAAAAAAAAAAAAAAAAAAAATACAGAGCATAAACCGTGGTGCGTGACAGCGAAGAGAACTACCTGAAGATGAGAAGGAAAGAGAAGAAGCTGGAGAGATAACGTTGTGCGTGACGGCGTGGCTGAGAGAGACCGTGGTGCGTGACGGCGTGGCTGAGAGAGAGCGTGGTGCGTGACGGCGAGGCTGAGAGAGACCTTGCTGCGTAACGGCGTGGCTGAGTTGTGGTAGTGGAGGGTGAGTTAGGGTTCTGAAATGGTGGATTGAGAACTGAGCAGAGAGGCTGACAGAGGGTGAGAGGGTTTGAATGATTGGGGAGGGTTTCGATTTTGGGGAGGGTTTCAGATTTGGGGAGGTTGAGTTGAGGTTTTGATTTGGGGAGGGCTTCGGTTTGTGGAGGACGAGAGAGGGTGAGAGGAGTGTGCGGGTTTCACCGATTGGGGAGGGTTTCAGATTTGGGGAGGTTGAGTTGAGGTTTCGATTTGGGGAGGCCTTCGGTTTGTGGAGGACGAGAGAGGGTGAGAGGAGTGTGCGGGTTTCACCGATTGGGGAGGGTTTCTGATTTGGGGAGGTTGAGTTGAGGTTACGATTTGGGGAGGGCTTCGGTTTGTGGAGGACGAGAGAGGGTGAGAGGAGTGTGCGGGAGGGTTTCACCGATTGGGGAGGGTTTCACCGATTGGGGAGGGTTTTGATTTGGGGAGGTTTTCGGTTTGGGGAGGATGAGAGATGTGTTTTGTTTTTGTCTTTTTTTTTATTTCCCTTACGAAACCAAGTTTCCTGACCAAAAACCCAAAAACGAAAAAACAAAAAAATAAACGATGAGAGGTGGGAACCAAGACCGCCAAAATTTTCGCGGTGAATTCTTGTCTCATTCACGGCGTATCACACATGCCGTCGAAAAGGGTGAATTCCCAACTTATTCACGGCATATAACACACGCCGTCTAATATGTTATCCACGGCGTGTTTACCTTGCATGCCGTGAATAATGTGACCTGTACTATATTAACGGCATGCATTTATCAAATGCCGTTAATGTACTTCATCTACGGCTTGCCACATCTGCATGCCGTAGATGTAATGTCGTGGATAAGTAATTTTCTTGTAGTGCAAAAGGCCAAAAAAAAGGAAAAAGCCTAAATCAAATACAATCTAATAAGCCAAAACCAAAGAAAAAGCTTATTTAACTATGTAGAGAAGGCCAAAGAAAAAAGAAAACCCTTACAACTTGAGGAGAGCAAATCCAAAGAAGGTTACAATGATAGAATATTAAAATTTATACTCCAATTAGTACAAATATTTCTATTCTGATGGCTATATTTTACTCTTTTGAAACATAGAACTTTAAATCTGACATCATCAATAATTTGGGTTATGACCAAATTGGGAGGCTTGAAAACATTTTCAAAAATTCTACGATTCTTTTCACACCAAATATGATACACCATGGCTACCCAGGCAAGTTTTTTGATAGTAAAACTGAAGAAATTGTTTTTCAAATTGTAGATTGTCCAAATTTGGCGGCCACCAAAGCATAAATCAACCCACGGCAAGTCAATATTTATTTGTAGTTTGTACATCTAAATATATCTGTGATGACCTGAATTTTATAAATATATTTATGATATTTATTTGATCCTATGTGTGCAACTTCACCATAACTTAGGCAAGTGTAGCATAAAATTATGCACCCACCACTTGCATTTGCTTCGGATATATATATATGTATAGAGGGATCATTAGCCGCACCCATAGCCGCACCCACCACTTGCATTTGCTTTGGATATATATATATGTATAGAGGGATCATTAACCGCACCCATAGCCGCACCCACCACTTGCATCTGCTTTGGATATATATATATGTATAGATCATTAGCCGCACCCACCACTTGCATCTGCTTTGGGTATATTTATATGTATAGAGGGATCGAGACAGAGAGTTAGAGAAAGAGCAACAGAGAGAGAGAAATTGAGGAAGAACAGAGGAGAAAAAAAAAGAGTGGTCTGGTGGAGGTTTTTGGCTGAGTTCGTGGAGCTCTCTTAGTGAGGTAAAATCCTCACCTCCTCTATCGTTGATTTCATTTATATATATATATATATAAATATCACGTACTGTATATATATATATATATATATATATATATATGTATATGCAATTTTATTTTCTTATGTTATTCTTAGAAAGGATGATCATATTTTATGTTTTTAGGACCAAGGAACACCATGGTAGTGTCAAATTTTAGAGAAATTGACTGTAGGTTGAAGTTTTAGAAATTTTAGAATTTTGGATCATGAAAACCCGAAACTTTAGGCTTAAAAACGAATATGATTTTATAGGATTTTGAATGAAAAATTTATAGTCGCACGTAGTACTCCGCATGAGCTTCGATTCGACACTTGAATCACTGAAAACGGTTAAGAAACAAGGGAGATATTAATCGTCGAAGTTGGCCCGTTGAACACACGGTGTAACCCGGTTACACAATTCAACCCGCGGGAGGTTGAAGATGGCCCCATAGGTCTATGATCCTGTGTGGGTGCATCTGTGTACCTTACTGTGTTCTCATGCATTTAAAAGCCATACGATAATCATATGAACCCCAAATTTGACCGTTGGACTCGTCTTGGAGAGCCCTACCATGTGGGACCCTTAGTTGACCATTTTGACCAAGTTTGACTATAGTTTGACTTTTTGGCCAAATTAATATTTATTAAAAATTCCAGAAAATACCAGAAAATTACAAAAATTACAAAAAATTCCCAGAAATTATAAAGAGTGTTTTAAAAATTATTTTGATGATTTTGGGACCATAGTTCACTGTTAGAAGGCCAATAGTAATTTTTGAGTGCGTTATGTTTATTTTGAAATTTACCTAAAGATTACGTATGCATAATTATCAGATTTTATCGGTCCTCAGGAGGACCCTAGGGAGCATTAACGCTGCATTCGCATTGTCAGTGTCTATCACGTGGTTTTGGATTGGTATTGCTCGCAATTGAGGTAGGAAATGTGGCTTCTTTACATTTAATATGGTGTTGTTCTATAAATGTGATTTTAAATGCCTTAATAATATTTTTGGATTTTCCCACTGATTTATAACCAAATATTTTTATTACTTGTTCAAAATTTAGGGAATCCTTCAATATATCATTTGATATGACTGTTTTATATTGTTACTTAAAGATACATGGTTATATACTCGTTTAAATGTTATTGTGAAATATCTGTTAAATGTGTGGAATTTTCATGATACTTAGATATTGGAAAAATGCTTTATAAATGTTGGTTACTTGGAAATGCTTTAGAAATGTTACTGAAATTCTAGAAATTTATCAAACATGTTTATGGATACTTTTGGACACTCGGATATTTATTTGAATGATGGAAAATGTTTTGGATATATGGACCTTGAGTCTTGGTATGCATCAAACAGGTGGGGGCATCACAATGAAATAGTGTCCTGCGTTGAGAATACTCCGTGAATAGCAAGCAGGGTAAAGTGCCCTTGGGTGAAAGACCCTGAAGCCCTCGAGGAAGAACGCCGCGTAGGTGTTGGTTATTTTCATGCTTGGCTGAGCCGAGGGTTGACGTGACGACGTAACCTGTGATTAGCGACGGTTGATGCATGGTTTGATCCCATAGTCTTGGGAATTGGAGATACTATGAGAATTTTGGGAAATTAACTCAAAACCCACACAAAGTATTGATTTGTGACTGATATTTGATTTTGAGTTATTAAATGATTTTAATTCATATACCATGTATCTGCATATATATTAATTGTATAGAATCCACACATATTTCCTATTGGGCTTTGCAGCTCATCCTATTATTATTTCAGATGATCAGGTGATGAATGAAGGTTCGCCGATGGCGGATGCCTAGTGGCATGATCTGAGGTTGGAATGTGAAGGTTGCATACTAACATAGTCATGGATGAGGATAGATGCACGTGCATTGCATAGAGACTATGTTATTTTGATGTATAGACATTACTATTATTATTATTGTTATTACAATTATTACTTATTGAACCTTGAATAGTTTGAATCCAACCTATGTGCCAAGGGTGTTGGCATTATTTTGGGATCATATATTATTTTGGGCATGATGTGTGAGCATAACATCTCATGTTAATTATTTGGGTGTTATTGATGAGCTGATACAATTATTATAAAAATAAAAAAATAAAAAAATACACGTGGATTTGACTAAGTCTTCCGCAACTTTTATACTCTGACTTATCCACGTGTACACCTTTTTACTTTGACTTTTATCCACGTGTCAACTCTCCGAGTCGGGGCGTGACAATATCTGTATAAATTAAAAGTTCACAACCCTGCTTTTTAATCTCCTACATAGTCTCTCAAATGTATATTGTATTTTACTCTCTATGAACCATATGATTTAATTTATACTTAGGCCTTCTCTAATAGTTGAAACATGAGTTGGCTTCATTCTTTGTATTTAAATTGTTAGCAATAGATTTTGATTCTTAATTGTGAATTTAAATTCTATATCATTTATCATAAATATCATTCTTTTTATTTTTATTTTTATTTTTTTCCTTTAGATTTTGTCTCATGCATCCCACTAATAGTGATATCAAGGACGTTCACTGGTTCGTGCGACAAAACACGACCATTGATCACATAGGCAGTGCCCGGACCACTTTGATTATTTGGACAAGGATGTCTTTGGATTCTTGGGTAGAGACGCGTCGAATAGGTTCTGTTTAATACTTTATTTGTTGGTAATTTAATAATGGAATTGGATATTGAAAGAAGGTTCATATTTTTTCTTCCGTAGATCATATTTGTAATATTATTTGTTTTAAAATGTTTGTTCATTTTAAAAAATTAAATCATTATTTTTATAAGTTTTTTATAATATTTTTTATTATTTCAATGATAATTTTTAACACGTAATCCAATAAAAAAATTTGAAGATATTTTCAAAAAAATAAAGTTTAAGTAATACAAACTTAATGTAATAATATATCTTTTTTAAATTTCGTGATTTTTGACCTATTTTTGTGAGATGAGTTACCTTATAAAACGGAGGGAATATTTGACTTGATACCACAGACTAGGTGGCCCATTTGACAATTATTGTGTTGAGTATTAAATTTTAATTCACCAATTAGCATCAGAGCTGGAGGTGTCATTTCAATGGTACTTTTTTTTATGATAACCTGATGTCAATGTACTTGGTTGCCTGGCTTTATCTGAAATTTGAGGCATAATACGAGTGTGGCGGCTCATCTCTGGCCCTCCAATATGGATTACAGTTAGCATATACCAATGTGATCCTCTTTCTCCTTATAACTTCGTTCGGTGCGTGGATTTTCTCTCCTTGGCTGATGTATGTGCCCGTCTTTACTGATTTCTTTGTTGATGACCACGTGAAAGTGCATTTAGTGTGGTGGGACATGATTTCTAAAGCAAAAAAAGATGTTTTTTTTGTTTTTTTTTTTTTTTTTTTTTTTTTGGGGGGGGGGGGGGGGGGGGGGTGTTTTAGAAATTCGGTCTATTGGTATTGCCAATAAAGTCAGCTTGGCTAAGGTGAATTGGAATTTGACCTATGCTAATAAACCTTGGGCCCATATTATAAAAGCTAAATATCATTGGTTAGTTAGGACAACAAATCTAGCTTTTGTATTTGTGGGGGAGAGGGGATTAAAAAAGGTTTTGATGTTTTTTCTAAAGGTGTTAAATGGAATATTAAAAATGGCTAGGTTGTTAGATTCTAGGTGAATAATTAGAATTTTCATGGTATTTTGAGGAATGCCATCCAAGGCCCCTTTCCCATTGGAGAAGATGATGTTAAAATTTGTGAGTTGATCAGTGAAGATGGGATATGTTGCCTTGAAAAATTATCTTTTGTTTTACCTCAAAGTGTTCTAGACTTAATTTTCATGGTATTTCTCTGATGGGGTTGATTGTATCTCTTGGGTGGGGTTAGCATCTGGTGAATTTTGTTCCAAATCTGCGTATGCTCTCGTTGAAGATAATTACTCCCCTTTCCCAATATTTGATTGCTGGGGGAAGATTTGGAAAATTAATTCTCTTCCCAAAATCCGTAACTTCTTATGGCTTTGCTGCCAAAAGAAGCTTGCCTATAATGCTATCCTCCATAAAAGGCATATCATTGAATCTGACTTATGTCCCATTTGTTTTTATCATCCGGAAACAGTAGAACATATTCTAAGGGATTGTGATTATGCTAAAGAATTTTGGTCCTTGCTTAATCCGAGCTCTAATCTTAATTCTAATTTGCTTCTAGTTGAATGGATCATCCATAATGTGGGCAACTATAACCGTAACCTTGATATTCTTACCCCTCACGCTGTTATTTTTTCTTTTGCCTATTGGGTTTTGTGACATAATAGGAACAAATTTGTGTTTGAGCAAAACTTGTTATTGCCTAAGGATAACTATGAAGTCGTTAAGGCTAGGGCTATTGAATTTTATTATTTATCTAGTAAGTTCAAGTCCCCTAGCAAGATAGAGCGTATTACGATTAAGTGGGATCCTCCTAATTTCCTTTTTTTAAACTATAAGCAACAAACGACGTTAACCCAATTAACGCCAAACCCTTGCACTCATTTTAGCCGTTCAACCCAAGCCACTGCCATGTGCCGCCCATCTTGCATTAACTACATGGTGCAGTTAAAGGCATAAACTGCACCAAATCCGAATCCCTGAATTTTGGTACGAATTTCGTACCCTAGATTATCTAGGATTTTCTTTGCCCACACTTGGGTGGGGTCCATGATGGCGCCTAGGTCACCTGTGCATGTGATTTTTAACCCCAATACGCAACCGTCTAGATAAGTACACGTCCAAATCATGTGACCCTAGTGCTTGGATTTGGTGTAGTTTTGTCACTATTCTTTATTTTACTTTTGGAATCCAAGTTCTCTTAATGGATTTATGTTATGTTTGGATAAAAAAAATTTAGGTGAAATTTATTTGTAAGATTGGATTTGTAAAATTTTTATAAGGATGAAATAAACAAAATTTTAGTAAAAATTTTATAAATTCTATCTCAAAGACAAATTCCACATATAAATTTCTTATCCAAATATAGCGTTAGTGATTTACTTTTCAAATTCAAATACCAAGTATAAAACTTTCGAATTTTCTATGAATAATTTTTCCCACGATTTATTTTTTTGCTAAAAGGTTTTTTAGGGTGTGTTTGGTAAGAGGGAAAGGGAGATTTAGGAAAGGGAAGGAGGGGATAGAAAATCCCTCAAGTCACCTTTTTTTCATCCCTCTAATTTTGGGGGGGAAGGTGGAGGGAAGGAATGGATTGTTGTTAAAATGACCATATTGCCCTCACATTTTCACAACTTCTTTTACATGTCAGGGTAAAAATGTAAAATCATACTTTTTAATATCCATCCATCTATCTTACCAAACACAAACAAAGGAAAAGAGAAAGGAAGAAACTTTAATTCCATCCATCCTATCAAACACACAGGAAGGAAAGAGGGTTTTCCTTCCTAAGAGATGGAAAGTCCATCCTTTCTACCTTTCCTTCCTCCCACTTTTCCATCATTCCTATCAAACATAGTAAAAAAGATGTGTCTAGTAGGAAGGAAAGGAAAAATGAAGGAAAGGGGAGGATTGAGGAGGGATAGAGAATCCCTCAAAGTCACGTTTTTCTCATCCCTCCAATTTTGGGGGGAAAGGTGGAGGAAAAGAATGGGTTATTGTTAAAATGACCATATTACCCTCACATTTTCACAACTTCTTTTACATGTGAGGGTAAAAAAATAAAATCATACTTTTTAATATCCATCCATCTATCCATCCATCCTACCAAACATAAAGAAAAAAAAAATAAAAGAAGAAACTATAATTCCATCCATCCCATCAAACACACAAAAATAAAAGAGAACTATCCTTCCCAAGGGATGGAAAATCTATCTTTCCTATCTTTCCTTCCTTTCACTTTTCCATCCTCTCCACCAAGCATAGCATTAATGTCATGATCTTTTCATACATACACACATCATGGCACATGCACACGCGTGAGCTTCGTGCAATAGATCGGGGCTGGACATTCCTCAACCATCACGTTTTCGGTATTTTCCCTTCGCTGACCACATTTTGAAAAGAGAATAAAATTCTAAATTTGAAGAAAAGTTGCAAATTATGTGAACCTCCCACTCCGTCTTGACGTCGGCCACTATTACTTGTGTCACTATTCAACTATCATCAGTCATCCCTGTGAAATCGTGGTCAAATTGTTCAATATAAGACTGCTTTTGCTTCATCGCACGCCTTTTACTAGTTACGTTCGTGATTGTCCACCTCATCACGTCGCATGTTTGTATATTTGGATAGATCAAACCCTGAGCGTGAATAGGACTATAGGAGCTACATATTGTGACAACATTCGCCACCTGTCCTCCAGTTCCCCATGTGAATCCCTAATTTTCATCAAAATAACAAAACTCAAATTCATCCAATATAGTAATTTCTGAATTATTCCCGAATATGTAGGAAACGGCAGATAATTCCCAAATTATTTCCACAGTTCCCATAGAATTCCTAATTATAAGAGGACAACAGATCCTTATTTCATTATATATATATATATACATATATATTTGGGAAATGGTATTACTTTTCTTCTCATCTAAATCATTCTTGGATTCTATCATAATTAATCCCTACATTTCCTCGGCTAACTAGTAGACTCAAAAATTTCAATGCCAGAGAGTTTCCAGAGCCCCCAATTTGTCGCAGCAACAATGAGAAGTGATATGAGTCCTTCAACCATGAGTGCAACTTGGTTCAAATTGGGTCAGTCAACTTGAATGAATTGAAATTAAAGTTCCTAGAATTTAACCTAAGAAGCAACCATTGTACATGAGAACTGGCCCAAATACTAAAACTTACCGACTCCAGAGCCAAACCAAGAGAGCGTGTGTGGCTGAAGGATTTGTTCAGGTTTGGGCCATTTGACTTTGTGACTTGGGTTTGAAAATTCCAAGTTGCATCCTTATTGACAAAGCTCAAATAAACATTCCTCATAAGTTCTATTAGATGGGCTTAGCCGAAGTGCAAGGCCCACCTTCGTTTTCGCCATAACCGTCAAAGAATAATGAACCAAATAAAATAATTGCAATTTTTAAAAAAATTTAATTTAATTTTTTAGTTTTTGTGGCGCTCATCCTGTTGATCTTCGCAAATTCTGTGATGTGAATGATGGAAATCTTAAAGAACAAGGGTAAAAAATTATTTTGCTTTTTTTCTTCCTTTCCTCTTTCGTATTTTTTTTTAATTTCTTTTAATAAATATTGAGTACTAAGCACATGATTTAAAGGTCCTATGGTGCCAACTTAATTGGGATGTTAGAATTCTTTACAATGTTTCTATTTTTAAACTTTTATAATAAAAAAAATTTTTGAACAAGTGTAAAATTACAAATTTTTTTTATTTCATATCTATCATTGCCAAATACAAGGAATGAAATGGAAAATCATTCCCATTCTTTTATTCCCTTTTCTTTTTTTTTCTTTTTTTTTTTTGTGTAAAAGACTAAGAACTTCATTTCAATTATAAAAAAAAACAAAAAAAAAACAAAAAAAAAAAAAACAAAACAAATCTAGGGCCTAGAAGTACACTAAACAGCAAGAAAACCCATTCTTTAATTCCTGATATATCCAAACATGGGAAATGGAATAGAAAGTCATTTCAAATCTCATTCTATCCTAGATTACTTTTGGCATAAAATCAAATTCCATTCTCATATTTTTCATTCCAGCCAAGAAAACATGGCCTTAAACTTGGTGGCAGCATTATGACTTTTGAGCTTGAATGAGAATTATTCCACGGATACCACCTTTAGCCATATTAGTGGTGCCCAAATAACTCCCCCAATGCAAAAGTGATTCTTCATCGTTAAAATAGGATGGTACCTTGAAATTGTAAGCCACTTTGAGCACAAAAAGGCCATTAGGTAGCATTAGGCACCCCATACACAGAAGTGTTTTGTCTTGAAGGGAATTGCTGTCCACTAATTCACGTACCCTCGTAATGGACTCATGTCAATTCGGATTCACATGGATATTTTTATAAATTTCAATACAATTTATAAAAAAAAAAAAAAGGGAAAGCGTGCTTGCAAGGATATGAGGATTTCCCCTATGGAAGGTAACTTTTTATGTTGGTTGGATAACATATCATATAAGAACAAGTGACTTGTCATATGGAAAACACGTTTTCCATTTTTTTAAAAAATTATTAATAACAAGGGTATGCGAGGGTGAAGATTTAGTTCTTTCGGCACGTGCAATCTCTTTGTCCCACACGCAGCAAGAAATTATTAAATCCTTCAGCTTTGGGATGATTCTTACGAGTATTAAACGTTTTCGATAAGAATGATGTCTATTATTGCTTGGCACCAAATAAAGAAAACAAAGGAGGGAAAGAAATAGGAAACTATTTCTTTTTTCTTTTTTTTTTTGGGTTAATTACCCCTGAATATGTAAAATATGGTTTTACCATATTTTTTTTATAAATAAATAAATAAACGTGACATATATAAAACACGGTTTTACCCTATTTTTTATAAAAAAAATTTAAGGGAATTTTGGCCATAACCCCCTAATATAAGACACCTTTTAGAATAGAACCCAAAACAAATTTAATTCTCTCAAAGCCCTTTTTGAGCTTGAATGGTCCAAACTACCCCCATTTTATACAACTAACACTAATTACACCCATGCCACCGTAATAGCTTTTTACTATTCAAACTGTAATGTTAGGGATTTCCAATTACCGTTGGAGATTTTTTTGGCAAGAATCCTGTCGGAAAATCAAGGAATAGATCGACGCATCTACCCTAGCTTACTTCTCCCATGAACCAGGCCTGACTGTCATCGTCGAGCGTGGTTGCTTCTTTGTTAAGTCAGCTTTCACTTTAGCCACAAACATTATCGACGGGTACTGGATCAACAACAGGATCAACGATGGGATTGTGCTAGGGTTTTCACCAGAGAAGAGAAGAAAATAACAAAAATGGCAAAATTAAGTTTACTATTATATGCTTTGTAAAATTTATACAGACAATAGTAACAGTTTACTATTATGTGCATTGAAAAAATGATACACCATATAGTAACAGTTTACTATTGTCTTTGAAAAATTATATACCAACATAATAACAACTTGCTATTTGACGTTATAAAAAAACACCCATAACGAATTGAACTCAAACACCAAACAATAGCCTCCCAAAAATGGACAGATTTGGAGTTGCAAACAAAAACACAAAAATAAATAAATAAATACAGATTTGGAGTTTGGAGATGAAAAGAAAAAGACGAAGAAGATACCCATGGCTGGAGGAAAAATTTGTAAATCTAGTGGGAAAAAATGAAAAAAGAAAAGAAAAGAAAAGGAAAGGAAAAAAGAAGAAGAAGAAGACGAAGAAGATACCCATGGCTGGAGGAAAAAGATAGAGAGAGAGAGAGAAAGAGAGAAGAGAATGAAAAAGAGAGATTGGCTACGACGACCTTACCGCTAATGTCTTCTCGGGGAGCGGTGTCGTTGGTGTGTAGTTCGTTGTTCATCATCGTGGTTGGATAGTTTCATCATCATGGCTGGATGGTGTCATCACCATAGCCGAAGGTCTCCCCTCCCTTTTTTGTCTTCTACTTCTTCTTCTTCTTCAAATCTAGATCCAATTAAAGCCACAAAAGCAAACCCCCAAAAAGAGGGTATTATTGGAATTTAAAAAAACGAAGTTCCTTATCATTAATAAAAATAGTAAAAAGTGGGGTTATGAAGTTAAAAACTCTAATGGTGGGGTTATTAGTAAAACTTAAAGCAGTTCTTTATTTGTGTATTATATTGAGGAAAAAGAAAAGGAAAAAAAAAACCTTGTACTAAAAGCGTTAGTAATAATAGCGCTTTTACTTACACTGAAAGTGCTATTGATAACGGCGCTTTCATCTTTTTCACTCCCAATACATGTGGCGTTTTGTTGCCCGTCTGTGAGGAGCTCAGGCCTCTTTCTCCGCCTTCGGAACCCCAGTCTCCACCCCCGCCTTCAGCACACCATCCTCCACGCCTTCCTTCGGCACAGCGTCGTCCACCCTGGCTTTGGGCACTCCATCCACACCGTCGTTCGCCACCGGATTCAAGTTCTGGTGGTTTCGGCTCTCAGACTCAGGTCCACTCCTTTCGCTCAGTCGACTCCTCCCCTATTTTCCTAGTGCTCACTTGACTACTCTTCCTTTCTCCCTCGCCGATCGCCATTCAAGTGAGCTTCAATCCAAAACCGTAACCCTAACTTTCTCTCACATATACACATGTATATTCTCTGTTGGCAATGTTTTAATCATTTGACTTATCATTTGAAATACGTCTGTGTCAAGATCAAAGAATGAGAAATAAATTTGCTGCAGCCTGGAGGTAGTAGTAATTGGTCTTTCCCAGTACGAACAGTTTGGGTTCTTTAATGTCTCAAAATGCCACAATGTATATGTGATTGTTTTCCATTATAGGGCGCTAATCCTTTCTGCTGATTTAAATTAATTTATTTCAGAGTGGAGGTAGCATTTTCCTCCACTTTTCAAGGCCTCAAGGGTGCACTATCCCAACCATGATAATCGCTTTAATTGTTTAGCCTAGTTACACAAGCATTACCTTCTGTAGATAAAGGGAGAACAATGTTGAGGCTGGAATGTGAGGAAATGACATTCATTAGGATGGGGAATCAAGGAATTTCTGCAATGGCTCGTTTCTTTGGTTGGAATCGGGCAAGTGGAATGGAATGAAATTTCAATGGTGAGCTACTGCAATGAGAGCGAGGAAAGGAGAAGAGAGCATATGGGAGGTGGCATCATAATCCTCTTATGAGAGCCTCAATCCCATTACCACAGCCCAGGATGGTAATGGGATTGAGGCTCTCAAGAGGCTTATGATTCCACCTCTCCTCTACTCTCTATCCCTTTTATCCTTTTTATCTTGGTGGCTTACCATTGAAATCTCATTCCATTCTATTTGTCCCTATTCCATTCAAACAAACGAGTTGTAATAGTAGGCAGGAGGAGAAATAATATTCAAGAAGGTAAAATGCTTTATAACTATATGGAGAGAGAATTGTTAAGACCCACTTGTTTAATTCTATGCAAACACAAAGAAGATGACACTAAATTTCAGTTGTTCATCATGCCAGGAAAGCTTTGAGTGGTGTGAAACTTTTAGGTAGTGCTCTTGGTGCCCTCAGGGTGTCTTCCAGACATTGAACAGATTGCATCTGTGGTTTAACTAGAAATACCATGAAACATGCAGTCTCCTATTTGATTGGGTCTTTCCTTGGTTTTCTTTGACAACAAGGTTGATTTTTGTTGGCCTATGCAACTTATGAATGTTATCAATTGTCTAAAAGAATGAATACTTTGGCTATGGAAGTCTTGGCAAAAGTGGGAGATTATGTGATGTTTGTATGCAACATTATTGAAGAAAAAACTTTGGATACAAATGAAACAAGTCACTCTAATGATCTAACTCACTAATTTCTGAATTTCGGATCTTTTGTATATTTCAACACTCATTTTTCTTGAATTACTGTTTGAAATTGCATAGCACTTCACAATCATGGTTGCCTTTTATTCTACACAGGTAATAAAGAGGAGGTGATGTGTAATGGTGGCAAGATCACCAAGTTCATTTCCCCCCCCCCCCCCCCCTCTCTCTCTCTCTCTTGCTTTTTTATTTTTTATTTTCTATATTTGCAAAGAAATTTGATATATTTACTTAGTGTCCACAACAGATACAAATATCACTGTAGATTTCATTATTTTATCTTTGGTTTAGGACTAGCTGCTCGTCTTTTATGCAGATCTCGCACCTTCTCATGGAAATATTCCAATCCATCAGAGAAGCTTTGCAGAAACTTGTAGACTCAATAGATGTCTTTTTCTGGATGGAACTCCCAATTTTGTACCTGAACCCTCTCCGACGGATAAGAACAAGAAACAAGTTGAGCTATATCGTGAGAGCTTTGGTAGTGATCCTGTTGATGGCAATCAAAGTTTAAAAGGTACCAGAAGTATTATGCCCAATGGAAGGCTAGAAGTCAAGACTGCCATTTATGACCTCCCTCCAAAATCTGCAAATGGAAGTCCGTATGCATCTGTAGTGAACTCTGTTTGCAGTAGTGAAAGTAACCCAAACAGAGGTACCATTCCCGAGGAATAGAAAACGGCCCATTCTGTACATTGCTGCCTTCCAAGTTTGGTTCAGAGCTTGAGCTTCAGTGGGAGGAAGAAGTGATTGAACCCTGCTAACAGTTGAGGAGGGTAAGCCAAACTTTTTCTCTGTCAGCCTATTTGTTACAAGTGTTACTTCTATATCATTGTAATTCTAAGAAGTTCAAGTTTAAATCCCTCCTCTAAGTTCCCTGACTTCTTGGGCAGAGTTGTAGAGTGATCCATGAGCCAGATTTCATATGTAATTTTTTTCACAAGTACTTGGTTAGATTTTCCGATTCTACTACATTTATAAAACAAGAAAAGTAAATTTCATCTACTGTTATATGTTGAGGTTGTAATAGCCCTGGTATATTTAACGGTGCTTTGTGGTTAATTGATTGGTACTTCCTCTCTAGAAAATCTTCAGGCCCTTGTACTGCGGAATGATGCACAGATATATGACGAGCCAAGTTTCTTTAAAGAGGTGAGTTCACGTTTTATTTTCCATTGCAGTTGAATTCCTTACCTATTCTATTAATTTACTTTTTTACTCATCTAAATCATTCTTGGATTCTATCTGAATTAATCCCTACAGTTTTGCTGCAAACTCTCAGACTGCAAAATTTCAATGCCAGATAGTTTCTAAAGCTATTGGCAAAAAAGGGACGTGATATAAGTCCTTCAACCATGAGTGCAACTTGGTTCAAATTGGGTCAGTTAACTTAAATCAGTCGAAAGTTCTTAGCATTTGAACTAAGAAGCAACCATTTTACATGAGAACTGGACCAAATACTAAACTTCTCAAGCCCAAAGCCAAACCAAGATAGCGTATATCTGAAGGTTTTGTTCAGGTTTGAGCCATTTGACTTTGTGACAGAGGTTTGAAAAATCCAAGTTGCATCCTAATCTTCAAAGCTTAAATAAATATTCCTCATAAGTTCTATCAGATGGGGCATAAGGCCAAAATATTTAATGGGGCCTTTTATACAGGAGCTTTTTAATAAGTTTGTTGAGGCCTTAGGAACTGTGGCCTAAGACGACTACCTCAATTGCTACCCTATTGAGCCAGCTTTGTTCGGATGGTTTTCGGATTAAGATAATCACATTTAGGGTGGTTTTGAGGTTTAGAGGTTTAAGAGCTAGCTCTGAGTTCAGGTTGGGGCAGCTTCAGTGGTTGGGCATGTTTGATGAATTGTTTCTATTATCTCATATATATAAGGATTGTATATTTATACGTAATCTACTACAATAGACAGATTTAATCACTAATATGGCTCATCCTGACCCTATGAGGAACTTGTTTACTGTTGACGTAGCCATTAACCCAGGCAAAAGTGTTGTGCATGCTTGGACGTCCAAAAAGATGTTATGCTGTTCGAATCCATTGGTCCAAGCTACAACTGGATGACCTAGCCAAGTTGAGCCTAGGGCAACCATGTATAATTTCTTGATGATTGTCTTGGTGGGAAATCATGGTCAAATCATTCAATACAAGATCGAAGCCTTTTGCAATTCTGGATGGTCCAAATTGACATGCAGCTATTACACTGGGCCTTAGAAATGCAGACTAGCTGTCTGGTTGACAAATGCATCACCAAGTACACATTTGTACTTCCGTCTTAAATATAAAATCAACTTAAAAATTGTCAATCCATGAAGTTGATTTTCAGCACTACCATGGGAAACTCATGTTGTATTTTGTGACCTTGTTATTACATGCTTGAGGTTTACTTGGAAGTGTAAAACCATCCCTAATTATGGATCTCTGTGTGGGGTTTGAGAAGGTTAGTAGTCTGGTTACCTGGCTGCTGGTTATATCTGTTGCCTGGTGCTATGGTTTGAAGCTTTGTTTTGGTGTTGATGTCCTTATTAGGGTAGTTATGGTGGGTTATAATAATGCTTGGGTTTCCATTTTAATAGTTTGGAAGTATAGCATCTAGTCTATGTGGGAGTATTACAGGTCTGTATTTATCTTCTTCAGGGCTGATGCTTTATCTTTTGTTTTTGGATGTAATAATTTGCTTAGCAGTGCTTTTAATGCAGTGTTTCTTTGTTTGTTGTTAGAGCCTTTTCAGGGTGTTAGTTGAGTTTGGTGAGATTAAGGCAAATGGGTCAGAAAAGTGCAGACACTTTCAATGTCAAATAAGAATATTATGGATTAAGTACGAGAGAATTCCATTTTTTCATTTGAAATTAAGCGAGCTAATCAACTATTAAATTTCAGAGAGTGAAGAAGAGAAAACTTGTGCGGCTTTTAACTAATAATAAGAATGGAGTACCCACACAGCCATCTTTGTGGTAATTGTCAACATGGTAATGATATTTTGGTAGCATTTTTTTTTTTTTTTGGTTTAATGATCCCATGTGGTTTGTACTTTACTTTATTGATAAATATCTTATCAATTATTCTCTTACTATGTAGTTTAATGGATTGGCTTGGCCTTTCTTGCGTGTCCCAACGAAGAGCTCATTGCTCTACAAGGAGGTGAGTTCTTTTTAGGTCTTTGTTTCATTTTCCCTTTATGGTGCTTGACTTTTGGATTTATTTGGTGCACCTGATAACTTCAGACTTCATTTCATTGCGAGGAGAGAACAAACAAATGAGAAAATTGAGAAGCCCAAATGGTATCAGACTTCATTTCATTGTGAGTAGAGAACAAACGAATGAGAAGGGTGAGAAGATATTCACACCCAAATGGCACAATATGCAGAGGATCTTTGGGAGTCACTTAAAAGACAACCCCGGTGTCTATATGTGTTGGCTCTAGGGAATGGAGAAGGGTATTGATGACATAATGGTATCTTTGGCAGCTTAACTAGGTGATTTCACTTAGGTGCATGTCGAGATAAAAAAACTACACTTACCACCCCTCCCCACCTCTTTTATTTTCTCATGCCAATATTAGGTTGAAAACAAAGGGCAATTGAAGAAGGCAGAACAGTGGAACGGTTTTTTTTATTATAAATATATTTGTTTGGTAGCACAAGAAATATATACTTGCTCCTGGTTTATGGATAACTATTATATAATGGGACTTCTCCAACAACATATGCTCTCCTTTCTCCCTTGAGTAATGAGTATGAAATATGTGCAAGCCTTTATTTCAAATGTTCTTTTCTTTTCTTCCAATCTATAGGGTTTTTCATTTATGCATTTCTACTTGAATGTAAGCAATAGAGGTGGAGGTTTGTTTTGTGTTTTTTTTTTCTCTTTCTTCTCCCTCTTTTTGCACTCCATTTGTGTTGCCGCGGTAGTCTCACTGAAATTGGTATGTGTTTTAACATTCCAATTTTGTCCTCAAGTTCACAAAACATTGGGAAAAGAGATAAAGAATTCCCTTTGAAGGAATTTAAAAAAATTAAATAAAAAGAATCATTGATTTTTGAAATGTGATAATAATTTTGAAACATCCAAAAAAAAATAATAAGGCCAATAATTTAAGAACAGAAGGAGTATCAAAATTTAAATAACATACTTAGGTGTTTTTTATTTTTTTCCTTTTTTTGGGTGGACCTATTTCCACATCTTTTATTTTTTTATATATTTTTTTAAAAATCCGTACCCCTTATGCCTATTTTTACATATTTGTCAGTTTTACTCATTTGTCAGTTTTACTCAAGGAATGGTGTGGATTTAACCCCAAAAAAAATGCGTGTCCAAATAAGCCCATCTTTTTTTCCTTTTTTTTCACCCCAGGTAAACTAATTTTGAATGTCTAACTGGCATTTAATTAATTCTCTTTAAAACTTTTGTATTCATATGAGGAAGACAAAAGCCTGTGCTGGTTTAACCCAAAAAAAAAAAAAAAAAAAAAAAAACCCTGTGCTGGCATGTCGGTCTTAACTCTTAAGATAAAGAGATCTTTTGACTTCTTTCTAAATTAGTATATATATACTAAAAGGATTTTTATTTTTGTTTTCATTTTCAATTACTTACATTTATTGTAAACAATCACCAAGGTTGAGATGCTAATAAAACTTCATTATTTTCCATTGAAAGATGTAAAATTCGAATTACTTTTAATTGATCTATCTTGAAAGAGTGCTTTGAGTGGTTTCTTTGACTTCATCCTAGAGAGTGGCTCTTGACATGAAACCCGCGTGCCTCATCTATTTCGGTCAAAATTTCTAACAACAAACAAATAGAGTAGGATAAAAGCTTAAAAAAGTATAATTAAATAGTTCAAAAATTATTTATTTAATTTTAGAGTTCTGCAAGTTTTTATGGAACCTATGGCTGAAGCAAATTTCGATCAGCCCTTTGGATTTTTATCTGCCTGACCATACTTTCATCCAAATGGGCAATCCCAATGCCAAAGGACTGCTCAACTTTCTCGCTCGCTAAACCGTCGTTTTCTTCATTATTTTCTTTTTCTTTTTCTTTGTTTGCAGGCACTGTTGATCAATGGCAAAGGACAGTACAATTGCTCCCTGGCGGCGCACTTTAGCAACTCGTCGTTAAACCGTAGTTTTCTTCATTATGCTTGTGCTACGAAACAAGACTTTTAGGCTGAGGGTGACCAGGACCACCGCCCTCGCCTCACTCAACTTGGCAATTGGGTTAAGTTTTTCGTATGAACTATATTACTCTTTCGCTATCATTATTAATTTAAAGCAAATATTATCATGGTGGGGATAATCTTATCATTGCATGGTCGGCCCATATCTTATCATTGCATGGGATAATCTGTGCATGGGGTCATCGATCCAACAAAGTTCATAAAATTAATTAAGTAGATATTTTTAAATGAAAATATCATCCAAAAGACAGCACACGTTTTTTCCGTTTGTTTGTTTGTTTGTTTGTATTTTTGTTTTATTTTAATTAATTGTCTATTTGAAGAGTTGAAGTTCTTTAAAGCTCTATTTGGTTTAAGGATTTTATCAAGGAAAAAAAATAAAATATAAGAAATTGTACTTTTCCTTATTTGGTTACAATGGAAAATTAGAATAATAAGAAGAAATTGGAATAATTTTGACTTAATATGATTTCATCTTTTCCTTTCATTTTTTTTCCCTTATCTTTTTTCCCCTTGGTAGATTCCACGAACCAAATAGAGGATAAATAATTAATTTTGGGAAATGTAATATACAGTAACCAATTACAACGACTGATGTGGCATATTAAGTTTGTATATCCTATGATAATCAGGGAAGTGTTAATGGTTGTCTGTAAGAAATAGCATGTCTGTTATTGTCTTTTGTTGTTGTATTTAGTTGTTGCCTATAGCACTACCTTTTAATTTTAGATTTCTTAGTTTAATTAGCAACAAAAACAAAGATATATCTCAAAAAACGAAGAAGGATTCAGCTCAAGTTCAAACATTGAAATTAAAAATTCCTTATGTTACAACTCTAAATCCCGGAGCAGTTTTAATATTTAGGCTTTGCCGTAGCTCCCTTGCAGCAACCTTAGGTCAAGTATTCTTGTTTTTGGTTTTTTCTTCAATTTGGGCTAAGAGAGTGGTAACGTAAGTCGGTGACAGAGAGTTTTCAGTAGGGTTTGGAAAGTGGGTTTCCTTTTTGGTTGTGGCTCTCTGACTCTCTCTGGCTAGAATCTAAGTTTGTAGTAGGGTTTGGAGGGTGGGTTTGCTTTATGAGGTTGTTTAAAAATGGACCACATATATAGAGACACGAGTCACGAGATATCGCACGGATTTATTTATAAAAATAATGTTATTAAAAAATTAGAATTTTAATAAAATATTTATTCTCTAAAACAGTAAAATGTATTTGTTAATATAATATCTCAAATAAATTTAGAAGATATAAATAAATATAAATTAAGTAGTTAAATAAAAATAGTATGTGGTGCATTGTTAGCGTAATGTATCACACAAAATGTAATCAAACTTTCAAAAAGGATAAATTATTTTGAAAAACAATTAATTTAATAGTAGAAGCTTATAAAAAAAGAATTGAGCTAATACATTATGGTATTTGGTAGAAAAAGATTAAGACTCTCTAGAACTTAACCCATCTCACGATCATAGTTTTGACATTTTGGAATGTACCAAAGCAAGTATAGCCATCGAAAATGTCTCGAAATCCAATAGTGTGAATTGTAGAATGTATGACAACAATGAATATTGACCTTTCATAAGGGTTTTTAGTGGGTTTCATGGAGAGTGAAAAATCAGGGGAAAAAAATACCGAAAATTTGTTTGATATTAAAGCATAAAAAGATGAGAGAAAATTTTAGAGAGATAAAAGTTTAGAGAATGGGAGGAGCAAAGAAGGAAGGAGAAAAAGATAAGAGAACACATAGATCTTTTCAATTTTAGGTAGTAAACCATCTGAAGAATTTTGATTAAAATAATATTTTTTTTTTGTCGAAAACAGATTGGGAGAATTCAAAGATTCGGACGTGTCATTTTTTGTTTTAAAATCATTTTTTCCTCTATCTGTTTATCTTATTATGACTATTTATAGTTTTATATGTTCAATTTTTGAGAGAGGAGATAAAAAAAATAAAAAAAATAAAAAAAAATAAAAGAATAAATATGGTAGTTTACAAAGTTTGGGCTGAACATTGTATAGTGTGGGTTTTTCGATTTTCCCACAAGAAAACAAAGAGATACATAATGAATTCCAAATGACAATTTACTTGCATGAAAAGGAGTAGTAAACACCAAAAAAAAGTTGGGGAAATTACTTTTTGATGACCACTTCCTAACTTAATACCAAACAAAAAAAATTCATTAGTCATTTTGAAGTACATATATAGTTAATTTGTAGCAAGTTGACAGATAATAACTTTGTTTGGCATTAAGATTGAAAGTGGTCACCAAAAAAGCAATGTCCTCAAAAGTCACTAAAAGTAGCTTTTTGGAAAAATTATGTTTTAGTGATTAATTTTCAATGTAATACGAAACAAAAGAAATTAGTAGTAATTTCATTCTCTGTCAATCTGCTACAAATTGACTATATACGTGTTTCAAAATGACTACCACCACTTTGTTTGGTATTAAGTTAAGAAGTGGTCATCAAAAAGTAATTTCCCAAACTTTTTTTTTGGGTGTTCACTTCTCTTTTTCATGTAAGTAAATTATTGCTTGGTATTCACCATATATTTCTTTGTTTTCATGTAAAAAAATCGAAAAACTTACACTATACAATGTTCATTCCAAATTTTGTAAACTACTATATTTATTCGTTTTCTTTATACCTATTCATCTTCTCTCCAAAAAATTGAATGTATAAAATTATAAATAGACATAATAAGAAAGAGAGATAGATAGAGGAAAAAAGGATTTAAAAAAAAAAAAAACGACACGTCGAAATCTTCAAATTCTCCCAATTTGTTTTCGACCAAAAAAAATTATTTTAATCAAAATTCTTCAGATGGTTTATTACCTAAAATTAAAAAAATCTATATGTTCTCTTTTCTTCTTCTCCTTTCCTCTTTGCTCCACCCATTCTCTTTCTCTTTCTAAACTTTTCTTTCTCCTTCTCTCACTTTCCAACTTAATAGCAAACAAAGGAAATTGGTAGTCATTTTAAAACATGTATACAATCAATTTGTAGCAAGTTGATTGATAATATCCTTAACATATGCCCTTAAGTTGCAATTAAGGAGAGAATCATAATATGGAAATAGTGAAAATGCATAGAAAATGGTATAAATTACTTACAAAACTATAAAAATACTTTTAAAAAATTGTACAAATACATTTTTACCAAATGAGGGATATCTCAAACTGTTAGGATCAAAATAATCCCTCATGATGCACAAACCATTTACAAGTCTATGCATCTGATAATAAGAGAGCGAAAACACAAACTCGAGACTTGATTCCTAAGCCGTAATTCTTTGCCATCTAAGCTACCATTGCGAGTGTGTATTTTATATATACACACAGAGGTGATCCCATCAGCACTATGCATTGGGGGTTGTACCCCTTGCATTGATTCAACGCACCTTACATACCACTAATGCACAAGGTACAACTCCCAATGCAGGTTTTGATATAAGTTATATCAGCACGTGCTTACCTGATCATCATCCTATATATATATATATATGATCAGGTAAGTATGTGCTGATATAACTTATATCAACACCCGCATTAGGTAATGTACCTTGTGCATTAGTGGGATATGAATCACATCGAACTAATGCAAAGGGTACAACCCCTAATGCATGGTGTTGATATAACTTATATTAATACGTGCTAATGGAAACACACACACACACACACACACACACATATATATGATCAGGTAAGCATGTGTTGATATAACTTATATCAACACCCGTATTGGGTAATGCACCTTGTGCATTAGTGGGATATGAAGTACATTGGACCAATGCAAATGGTACAACCGTCAATGCATGGTGCTGATATAACTTATATTAATACGTGCTGATGAAAACATAATCATATATATAAGATGATGATCAGGTAAGCACGTGCTAATAAAATTATATCAACATCCGCATTGGGACTTATACCTCGTGCATTAATGGGTTAAAGGATACATTAGGCCAATGCAAGAAATACAACCCTCAATGCATAATGTTGATATAACTTAGGGCAAACTACATATTAGTGTCATTAACTTTACCCCAAATTTCAATGTGGTGTATAAACTTTTAATTTGTCCAATTTAGTGCACTAACTATACATTAGTATTTCAATGTGGGTAAATAAGGGACGGCCGTTTAGTTTACTAACGGAGACCTCACGTGGCGCTGACGTGGCGATCCACGTGGCGCTGACATGGCATCTCTGGTGGAGTCTCCCCAGAAGAAATTACATATTAGTGTCACTAACTTTACCCCAAATTTCAATGTGGTGCATAAACTTTTAATTTGTCCAATTTAATGCACTAACTATACATTAGTGTTTCAATGTGGTAAACATGGGACGACCATTTACTTCACTAATGGGGAGCTCATGTGCCCTCACGTGGTGGCCCATCTTGCATTGATGTGGCATCCCTGGTAGAGTCTCCCCATTTTTTCCCACCATTTGCATCTCACCTGCGCAGCATCTGAGAAATTACTTACATTGATAACCCCTTATGATCTAGGGCTTCTGACCCAAGAGTGAGAATGGTGGTGGGAGTGGGGGACGCAATGAGCTACTTTGCTTCCACATCGATTGCGAACTGATCTGAAAAATGGTAAAGATTATCTTCGGGAATGGTGGTAGGGGTGGGGGATGACGCGCAGGTTTGGGGAGGGGAGAGAATAGAGAAAGGATAGAAGGTGGAATTAGGGTTAGGGAGAAGAGGAGAGGGAAAACTCCATTTCTTTGAGGAAGTCGTTAATGTGGCAATGAGGGTGGAGAAGAATGGGGGAAGATGGAGACTCTCGTATCACATAAGTGGCACCAGTGTATCTGTCTTTCCATGGTGGCAATAGTGGTGGTGGTGGCAGTAGTGGAAGACATAGTGAATATCTTCCTACTTTCAATAGTAACCTTTCTTCTCTTCAGATAGAAGAGATTGTAATTACGTATGTTGGGAAAGGGAAAAGGGAAATGGAAATGGGAGGGAAGGTGGGGTTTCCTATGCTCTATCATTTCTGACTATGAATGGGTTCGTCGAAACAGTTTTGATGGAGACTCCACCAGAGATGCCACATCGATGGCAGGTGGGCTACCACGTAAGCGCACATAAGGTCCTCGTTAGTGAATTAAACAGTCGTCCCATGTTTATCCACATTGAAACATTAATGTATAGTTAGTGCATTAAATTGGACAAATTAAAAGTTTATGCACCACATTGAAATTTGGGGTAAAGTTAGTGACACTAATATGTAATTTCTCCTGGGGATGCCACGTCAGCGCCACATGGATTGCCACGTCAGCGCCACATGAGGTTTCCGTTAGTAAACTAAACGGCCGTCCCTTGTTTACCCACATTGAAACACTAATGTATAGTTAGTGCACTAAATTGGACAAATTAAAAGTTTATACACCATATTGAAATTTGGGGTAAAGTTAGTGACACTAATATGTAGTTTGCCCTATAACTTATATTAACATGCACTGACCTGATCAGTTATGTATATATATAAAAGTTGTATGCGCACTAAATTTTATTTTAATCCATGGTGACCGTGAGAGTTGTGACTGCATACTGGAATCACCAATCTCGCATGGTCCCACCTTGCAATCCTACAGCCTGTAAATAACGCATCTCCCCTAGGTGTCCTTATTTAACGAGATGGACAGTTGGTGGGCAACACGAGACATTAGGAATCTCTTATTTGAAATTCTAATGCTTCTTAACGTGGACAAATCGAGTCAGTTTCCTCTTAAACATAAACATATCTACCAAGTTTGTGTCATGTTCACATTATATCTCCCACGCCTCTCTTTTGACATTTATATATTTATCATAGTTTTGAAAATTTAATATTTTTTTCATTTCATAAAGACAGACCATTTTTGCTATTTTTTATCTTAAAATTTTTGTTTATTTTAAAAAATCAAATTACAAATTTTTCGAACTTTCCTATATTACCCCATGTTTTAATACTAACTGTTTTAACACAAAATTCAACACCAAATTGAAGAAAGTATTTTTAGAAAGGTGAAATTTAATAAATAAGAAATCAAATGCAAAGATGATTTTTCTTAAATTGCGTGTTCTGTTAAACTCGACTTATTTCTATCGTACGGAAGGAACAAAAATATTCAATATGTAAGCTTCCGGAATGAGAATACGAATTTATTATTAGATGCATTGGCTTATGGGTCATGGAAGGATGGATCTAAGCCAAATGACTTGGATACCCGTTTGAAACCCACCCCCACCAAAAAAAAAAAAAAAAAAAACCACCCGCACATAAGGTTCTTCAGATCAGCTTTTACTCGACTGTTCGCTTAGATCCTGTGGCTGGGATTTTAAAAGGCCACTCAAGTGAAACACACGGGTCGCACTCCTATGGTTTCGGGTCAAAAGAAAAAAAACCCTAATGCAAAGCTGGGTGTACCCAAACTCCCACCCCTGATTCTCCCATCGCTGGGTTGCAGTCAACCGCCGACGTCCCTCAGCCATCTGATCGAGAAAATGGGTCTCCTCAGTCCTCACCCAACATTCGAAGCAAACACGAGGTTTTGTTCCGGTCGCGATCTGGATCTGGATTCTGAAGGTGGGTCTCGTCACCAGCCTCACCGTCCCCCCGGGGCTTACTGTAGCCGATGAAGACATCGTCGTCAACGGCTAACAAACCCTCTCCTTCACCACACCCCGAGACCCTCCTCCTTTGACTCGTCTCGTGCTCTCCCATCCCCCTCCCACCTTTGCCTCATCTCGTGCAGCCCCTCAGATCTGGATGAAGACATCGCCGGAAAAGAAGGACATCGGCGTTGCTCAGATATCGATGAAGACGTCTTATTTCACAACAGCGGGGTTCAGATTTGCTTGTTAGTCGGCGTGGGAAGTGAAGAGATGCTGTAACCTCTCCGCCGGCAACGGTGCTCAGTTGTCCGGCGACAAAAAAGGGGATGATGGTACGGTTGGGGTTTGGGAGAATGGGCTGGGATTTTGCCTGTTGACCCGGTTATGCCTCATGACCCGAGATCCATTAAGCGGCATAACCCGCGTGTTGACCTAAGTTGGTGCCTTTTAGTCTTGGCCTTAGGATTGAAATTAACGGTTGGATGAGGGGTGACCCTCATAACCTTGTATGAGGGTAACCTCATAAAAAATGGATTCTATATTGTTATTATATATGACCGAACATTAATTTCTCGCCGTGTTGATGGTGAAAACTGAAAACGTGGATGGGTTAGCAGTTAGCTGTTACGAGAATGAATAAAACAAGAACAAAAACACACAGGGTGCGTTTGGTATGCGGGTATAGACATGCAAAAATGGGAATTCTATTTTAATCTAGTTGATTCTTATGTTTGGTTAACTAATTGATATGGCGATTAAATTTGGGAATGGAATTTATATGGGAATGAAATATCCAAGTTTGTAGGAATCTTATACCTATGCAAAACGTGGGTTTCTGATTACTATACCTAAGGAATAGGTTTCAAAATAGAAAAAATTCGCAAATACCCATGATCATTCCCATGAAAGAAGTATCCATCTTTTCCACCACGATACGTCAACCAAGCTTCATCCAAAAGCTACTTTTTTTAATAAAATTCTTATTATTGTCTTCTTAAAAAAAAAAAAAAAAATGAGAAATAGCTAGACTTCCTCCTCTACCCGTCAAGTTTAGAGTATAGAAAATAATATCATAACAGTAATTATAACAATAGAAATAAATAATAATGAAAATTAGTATTGCATGAGGTGGGCTTTTTTTAATTATTATTTTAGAAGTTGATTGCGCTTTAGAACCCAAAAAAAAAAAAAAAAAAAAGTTGGAAGTTAAACCAACATCAATTAAGTATTGTAGGAAGGGGTATTTTTGAAAAATTAAATTAAATATAATTCCATTCTTATATTAAATTGGTTTCACCAAACACTGGAATGAGAATGAAAATTTAATTCCCATGTAAAATTTAGTGCATCCAAACGCTGGTAAGATAGTGGGTATGGGTATCCTAAGAATAAGAATTTAACTCCCAGGAATCTTATGCTCATTCCCATTAATCCATTCCCACAAACCAAACACACCAACAGATTTAGGAAAATGTAAACCGCAGATTTTCAATCCATGAGATGTGTTGTGGAAAATATGGAAACATTATAGTATTATACCAACCCAACTATGACAAACCAATATATGACAAACCAATAGAAAAAACAGATACAATATCCAAACCACAAAGACACTGCACACAGTCACCTCCAAACATGGGCATGAACAATTGAACAGCATTGGTATATATCGTATATGAACTCGGCGAATATCTCACCCAAGTGTAATATGTGTTCAACATCCCACACCCTTCATATGGGGAAAATATGAGCAGGCTGATGCTGCTGAAGGGGGCACCTCGGTTCTCTCTTGTGGTACAAGCTCAGGCGCTTCCCTTGCGATTACAACAAAAATTGAGCACACAATTAAGAAGGTAATGAAGATGAGCAGAACCATCTTATAGACGCTTATTTTGCAGGGAGCCATTTCTGGAGAGAGAGATACTAAGAAAGAGAAGAGAATGAAAGCTTAAGAGATTATGGACTTATGGCCAATGTGTGTGTGAGAGAGAGAGAGAGAGAGACAGAGGGAGAGGGGGATATAGTGAAGGGGAAGAGGAAGGTGTCTCGAATATATAGGGGCTAGAGGCAATTGCCGATTGAAGCTAGCCACTTTGTTTGACAACTAGTGTCAATCCCGTGCGTAGCACGGGATGATGAAGAAATAAAATATTAATACATGTCATAGAATTGTAATTATGCAAGTTTAATTATGATATCATTGTAAACAATTAGTAAAAGCTTAGAATTAACATAAGCAATAAATTGGTCAAAGACAATCATTCAGTAATTTGCATTCTAATCAGGGCCGGCCGGGAGGTCAGGCCACTCAGGTAGCTGCCTAAGGCCCCAAAATTTTGACAAAAAATAAGGGCCCCAACTTAGTTGTTATCTTTGTAATAAGTCCAAAAAAAAAAAAAAAAAAAAAAAAAAAAGGAACATTTTTTTTTAATAACTAGATGAGAAAAGGCCCTAATCCAAGTTTAAGGGTCCCAAATAATTCCTAAGTTTCTAACCCAAGTCCATATACAATAACCCAAATGGCCAAATAATCTACTCAACTCAAGCCTAAAACCGAAAAAAAAAAAAAAAAAAAAACATTTAACCCTAAATCTGATCAGATCTAACGCTTATATCAGTTTGCCTCGAGCCTCGAGCCTCCAAACTCCAACCTCTTCCTCTCTTAGTGCTCTCAACCTCTCACAGCCTCCATCCTAATTAGATCAGATCAGAATTCTATTTGGAAGAGTAAAAGTATTTGATTACCTTTTAGACAAAAAAGTCGTGTACACCAAACCTCCAAACCATTCTCTCTTTAATTAATTAATTTTTATACTTTTTATTTCCTACACACACACACACACACACAACACACACACACACACACACACATAAGGGGCACTATGATATTATAGGGGGAGATTTATTTTTAGAATTAAAAATCTTAGAAAGAAGTTTTACGAACAGATCTAAAAAAGCCAATTGAAGAACTGAATTATTTGAAAGAAATGAACAGTTATTTCCCAAATGCTTGGATTATTTATAAAATAATATTGTTGATCATACTAGTTACAGTTACATTTGCAAAAATAAGTTTTTCAAAGTTGAAGTTGATCAAATCTTACCTTCGTTTCACTATGTCACAGGAAAGATTGATTGGATTAGTTATATTATCCATTGAACATGATATGGTAAAAAAGTTTGATTATGCTAACTTAATAAGTGATTTTGCAGCTAAAAATGCAAAAAGAGTAATATCTAAGTGATACTTTGCTATAGTTGGTTCATTTCTTTTTAGTATTATAAGCTTTAAATTTTGTTGTTTTTTTTCTTCTTCTTGTATATGTGATTTTTTCTAAATTATAAAGGTAGAAAATCATATTTTATTTATTTATAGTTCTTATAAAGATTTATTTTTTATCTTAATTTATATAAGCAAATTTTAGTACTCATATATTAAGCCAAATTTTGTGTATTAGGGAAAAAAATTGTTAAATATAAATTTTGTTGTGTGTATGAATATGTATAGAGGGCCCCATTTTAAGAGTTTGCCTAGCGCCCAAAAAAACTTAGGACCGGTCCTGATTCTAATTAGATGAATAAATTATTAAGTTATTTATAATTCAAATTTTAAAACTCTTCAAATTCGACCACAATAGTTTTCTCAGAAAAAGAATTCTAAATTTGCATACGAAAGATTTGTTTCTCTCCTAGTTGTGCTAAAATTTGCTTTTTGTTTTTGACTCTTTGTACACAAATTTGAAAAAACGCAATGGAATGTTCCCTTTTTCGCTATCATCATGGTCTAAATTGATTGTCGTTTACCCTTTTTTGGCTCTTCAAGGAGAATATATGACTTGTGAGAGAGAGCAACGTACGTGTTCATAAAGATTCGAATATAAAAATTCCTTTCCTTTCCTTTAACTATCACTATTTTTCTTTATATTTAACTTTTTCTTTTCTCACTCATGGTAAATACGACTCCATCTTTATATTTAAGGCGAGATGTAGGCCTATCGAAAGTGAAGCTACAAAAATACAATCCGATTCTCGTTATTCAAGCGGTATCCTAAAAGTACTTTAAAGGAAGCCCCTTAATGAAAGCCGGACAACCTGGACGTAGGCCGAGACTAGAGTCCGATCCGAACCTTCACTTTCACCCGAACCCTCGATGTTTAGTGAGGAACAACCAACATGTGAATGCGAGTTTTAAGGTTTTTTTTGCTTGCGATCAATCTAGTGAGCTCTTTCAAGCCCATAGTAGGGCTTTAGGTTCAGACTGAAATCTTTGTCTTTCCGGGCGTTAGTCGAAGGAGGAGAGCGAAGCGACCAAAAGAAAGGGGAGGTGGGCGGTAGACTAGACAATGTGTCAAGAGCTTGATAGTCAAATAGGCAGAGAGAAATTCGACTCATGATTTTCAATCAAGGAATGGCTCCAGGATCCTGGGAAACAAGAATGGAGCTTTTAATTTTTGACACATAAGGTGAGTGGCAAATATTGGTGGTAATTAAAACATGGGTGAAGTACCATTTTCCTTTGGGGTTTTACGAGAGTATAATGATTGTGTTGCCACCATTGTGGGCCATTCATAATATTCCCTCTATCGTACAAATATAGGCTATGATTGACAAAATACGCAATTTAAGAAAACTAATCATTTCATTAACTTGTCATTTATTAAACTCTATTTTTTCAAAAGTATCATCTCCTATTTTTTGTTAGGTTTTGTGTGAAAAGTAACTATTAAAATAACAAGGGGTAATATAAGAAATTCAAAAAAATTATGATTTGAATTTTTAAAATGGATAAACATTTTGAAAAAAAAAAAATTGCAAAAATGACATATTTTTGTGGGACGGAGGGAATATCTAGTAAGTACTCTTTAAATCATTTTGTTGGATTGCGATTGCATTAAGGATCTATACGGGTGGTGTTTTATCCCGTTGGAGAGTAATCACTTGATAGGATCTTTAATGGCGTGAAAAGAATTTATTGAGTATCATGGTTTAAAGGGTTTCATCTTGCCCGTCAATGGTGAGCTTTTCGAAAACTTGTGTTATTTAGTCTGTAAGATTCACGATTTTGTGGAGAGGGCCTCTAACATGTTGTAATCTTATCCCATTAGAAGGGTTACAATAATGCACTTGGACTCTTACCAGATTTTGGATTTCTTTAGGTTAATGAAGTCGAAAGTCGCACACTTGCGCTCATGGTTGAAGGAGTCATATCATGTTGTAATCTTATCCCGTTATGTTTATTGTGCAACCTGGACTCCCAGATTTTGGATTCCTTTTGGTTTTTTATGTGCATTTGGTTAAGTTTATTGTGCAATTATGTGAGCATGAAATGTAATTTTGTATATATATATTTTACCTCTGCAATTATGGATTTTTATTTTACTTCCAACCACGAGGTTTTCGGTATTTCCCTTCACCGATCACATTTTCTATCCTGATGTTGGCTACTTGTTTACTCCCTAAAAATCGGCCTAATGATCTCCCGGAAATTCGGTCAAGAATCATGAGTGGACGAGTTACTCAACTGCTGCTGAACATGGCATGTTAGAAGCTTTGAATCGGCCAAGTAAGATCGAAGTATAAAAGTCAGCCACGTGGTGGGAATAATATTTGAAATGAGATCGTGGGAAATCATGGAGCATGGCGGTTATAAGAAAATCGTGGAGACGGTTACTGGACGAAGTTTAAGGAGCGGTTGCCAATGAAGCATATAAAAGGGTAAGCAGCCATTTGAAGAGCCCTCGGAAAAAACATCAATCAACAAACCAGTTCTCAGGAACTTTATCTTTTTCACTTTCTTTTAGAATTCTAGGACTTAAAACCCAGAAACGTGTGCTCCTTTCTGGTCAAAGGCGTGTGCACCCCTTTGTTCATCACTGTAGTTTCAGAAATTGATCAATGAAAATGGCTTCCTCCGTGGTGAGCTTCTTCTTTTAATTTCTGTTATTATTTTGTGTTTTCAATTGTTTGTCACAGAAAAGTTCTTGAATCCATTCAAGGCAAGGTAGAACCCGTAATTCGTCACTGTGTAGTGGCTGGCACGCTCGCGCAACCCAATCTTCAGAATCAAAATTTTGGAGGAAACACTTTTTGGCACGCCCGGTGGGACACCATTCGTGTTATTTTCCAGTTTTAGGAGATTTGTTCTTGCAACAAATATGCCACCAAAACGTGGAGGACGTGGAAAAGAAGCTTTTGGCCAAGAGTCTGGCCAAGAAGACAGTCTGGAAATCCCAGGAGATAATTCTCCTAGGAATGAAAATACGGAAAGCCAACCATTGGACCATGCAAATGTTGCCAATGAGTTTATGGCTGCTTTCAGGATGAATTTTGACACCATGATGCACGACATATCGCAGATGATGATGCAGCAAATGTCACTTACTATGAAGACATTTGTTGAATCTAATCAGCAGATTAGTGAGAGTCTGAATAAAAATTTGGACAAATTACTTAGCTACATGGTGGAAAAACTAGGACCAGCGTTTAAAAATAATACTCATGAAAGGTCTAGTCAATACGGCCGAAAGGCCGAAGGGTCAAATAACTTTAGGTATGGGGACGTCCATCTCTTGTCCAGGCAAGATCCTTTGGGGTCAAATCCATCAATATTTCGGCCAGAAGGGCAAATCCCAACTTCTGTTCATTTGGGAAGTCAATTCGGGCAGCCAAAACCGAATATTGGAACAAGTGGAGTTAAAGATAATGTGTTTTATGCCACACCCGGGGGGCAAATTTACAATCAAATGATGAATGACTCGTTTGACCCGACTCGAAATAGTAGTTTTATGTTGGGAAATCAAACCGATGTTCCAATCAGAACAGGCCGATCCACGGCTGGAAACTATGGGGGTTCAAATGAAGCCCCATACAATTATGTTGGTCAAGAAGACCTTACTCAGACCTTTCAGACTAATCTGAGGGACAATCCAAACAATTTCAGAGAAGAGATTGCCAATATCATTAGAGAACAAATGGGGACAGGTCGACCACCAATTAGAACAGCGTATAGTCGCCCTTACCCTGATTATATTGACCAGCTTCACGAATTTCCTAGAGGTTTTAAGTTCCCTGATTTCACATTGTTTTCAGGAGAAGATAAACAGTCAACCTTTGAACATGTTGGCCGATTCACGTGCCAATGTGGTGAAGCAGGTAGTAGTGGCTATTTAAAGCTGAGATTGTTCCCAAGTTCTTTAACCGGTTGGGCATTTAATTGGTATATTAATTTACCATCAGGGTCAATTACAACATGGCAGGAAATGGAATCTCTTTTCCATATTTATTTCTGCAAGGCAGAGACTGAAATAACGGTCGCTGATTTGGCCCGAATGTGCCAGGAACCCGGTGAGAGGGTTGATACCTTTGTTCAGAGATTCCGAAATGCCCAATGTAGGTGCAGGTCGAATTTAGCACAATCTGATTGTGTCAAAATGGTGATTAGTGGGCTTAATCTAGAAAATAGAAAGAAGTTCATTGGCCAAGATTTTTTCGACCTGGGCCATCTTATGACTGCAGTGTCAAAATATGAGAGAATTCTCGAGGAAGAGAATCAAAGAAGGGTTTCTTCAAGGGGAACCTATTATAGGAACCCGAATAGGGAAGTGGCTCAGATTGAAGCCATGGAAGAAAATGAAGAAACTGAGGAAATTGCCTTGGCCGAACTGAATATTAATCGGCCATATACGTGTAGGGCCCTGGTAAAATCCAAGGTGCAAGAATTGAAACAGAATTTCCAAAGGAAACCAAACAATGGTAACCAAAATGGAAACAATTTTAGGGATAAGAAATATGATTTTGACCTTTCTAAAACAGAACAAATATTCGACCTATTGTTAAAAGACGGTCAAATTAAGTTACCAGATGGGCATAAAATTCCATCTGCTGAAGAAATGAAAGACAAAAAATATTGTAAATGGCATGATTGTTGGACACATCCAACAAATAGTTGCATTGTGTTAAGGGATGCCATCCAAAGGTCAATTAATAATGAAAAACTAAAATTCCCTGAGGAGAAGACTGTTCATCAAGTTGATGAAAACCCGTTTCCTTTTGAGTTTCCAGTTAATATGGTTGTTTTGCAGGTACATGATCCTGAAGTGTCAATCAAGGAGACTGTAAGTGCTGAACAGAAATCAGAAGAGAGAGGGAAAGCTGTAGTACAGGTTCCTCAACAGAGGAATAAAGAGATAAAATCGGTCTCGTTTATCCCAGAGGCCGAAGGTGAGACTTATGCTTATTCAGGAAGGTTAGATTCCAGTACTGTCAAGAGATGGACTAAGGTAGCGATAGAACATCTCAGTGACATTTATGGTCACCCAATTTATTGCCGAGGATGTCACAGCAAATTGGCAATGCCTCAGTATGATCCTGGAAATTTGAAGAAAGCTGTAATTGGGGATGTGGAAGTCTCTATTTATAGAGGCGAGCTTCAAGTCAGGGGCCTTAATGAGGCTGAAGTTGCAAATGCTGCGGCCAGAAGGCCGAATAAATATGAGCAGAAGTTTAGGTCAAGTGGCCTGTATAAGGCCAGAATTGAGAAAGAAAAGATAATACAAGAAGAAAATGAAGAGCATGCTAGGAGTCTGAAGAAGGGCTATCGGAAGACTGATGATAGCAATAAAAGAACTCGACCTGACGAATATTCAAAAGGTCAGGGTTTACAAATCACCGTGAGAAATGATTATCGGCTTAAGGACAGTCAGGCCGATAAGATGACAAAAGGTCAAGCGTCCAGTTCTGGGACTATTGGAGGCGACTTGCGTGGCCTAATTAAGCCCAGAATGGTGAAACCTAGGCCGACACAGACAGAAAGGTGGGCTCAGGCGCGACACCCAAAATTCGGTCAGCCCGAAATGACTCGGACCCAGAAGAGAAGGCTCCAAAGAATGCAAGCTGAAGAAAAATGGGAGCTGATCAAGAAGATTGGAGGATATCGAATTCGGGCTAATATTTGGAAGCGTCTAGAAGCAATTGAGGAAGAAAAGAAGTCCTTACAAGTTGCTATCGAAAAGTGCAAAGAGGATGAAATCTTAGAAGCTGATGATTTTGATGCTGAAGACGATGACACTCTTCAGTTTGGATCTCTTCCACCAGTTAGAGTCCAGGTAAACATGGTTTTTATTTTACCTGCTGATTTTAAAGCTAAGGAAGGCCAAACTCTGTCTTTCGACGATATTGATGTTGGCTTTGAAGGAAAGCTTTCAATTAATGAAATTTCAGAAACTCCTAATCGGTCTACCCAGACCGAGCTACCTAGTGAAGGTATTACTTTTACCAAGCCTAGTGAGAATATGGCTAAACACTTGAAACCCTTATATATTAAAGCTCATTTCAATGGGAAACCAGTTTCGAGGGTGTTGGTAGATAATGGAGCCTCTGTTAATATCATGCCAGTTTCGGTTATGAAGAAACTAGGAAAGACAGAAAAAGATTTATTGCCTGCAGAAATTTCAATAGTAAACTTCATGGGTGGAACTGTAAAACCTGAGGGGGTTGTTCCTATGGATGTTACTGTAGGAAATAAAACTAAAATGACGGCCTTCTTCGTCATGAATTCGGCCTCGAATTATAATGCACTGTTAGGACGTGATTGGATTCATGCAAACATGTGTGTTCCATCCTCACTTCATCAGTGCTTGATGATTTGGAATGGGGACAAGGCTAAGGTGATTCAGGCCGACAGTCACCCATTTGCTTTGACAAACAATTTTGCTGAGGCTGTTCTTTATGAGAAGAATATAAAGCCTCTATAATTTATAGGATCTGATAAACATGGCCGACCCCTTAAGGTCGCTTCTCCAGTGTTGGATGGAGGATGCCATATAAACTCGGTCTCCCAAAAGGCCGTACATGAGAACATAAGTTTAAATGAATATTGAAGCCCAAGCATATCAAGAAGCCATGCAAAGAATAGAATCCTACATGGCTGAAATCAATGAATCGGCCAGTTTGGCCGACTGCGTTAGAGAAGATGCAGACGAGATCACCTTAGAAGAATTAGAGTTGGAGCCTAGGAAGTTGAGTGATGAAAAAGCTCAAGTCATAGACCCTTTGCAAGAAGTAAAACTACTAGGAGATTCAAAGCCGATTTTTATTAACCAAAATTTACCAGAAGGTTAGAAAGATAAATTAATCGGCCTACTAAAAGAATTTAGGGATTGTTTTGCTTGGGACTATGATGAATTGCCAGGTTTAGACCGAAAACTGGTTGAGCATAAATTACCAATTAAAAAGGGGTTTAAACCATACAAACAACCTCCTAGGAGGATGGCTCCAGAAATTCATCTCAAAGTAAAAGAAGAGATAGAAAGATTGTTAAAGGCCGGATTTATTAGAACGGCCAAGTATGTGGAATGGCTTTCGAACATTGTTCCAGTCTTGAAAAAGAATGGGAAACTAAGGGTGTGTATAGATTTTAGAGACTTAAATAAAGCCACTCCAAAAGATGAATACCCAATGCCTGTAGTTGATATGTTAGTCGATGCAGCCGTTGGGTTCAAAGTCCTATCTTTTATGGATGGTCATTCAGGCTATAATCAAATTTTCATAGCTGAAGATGATGTACAGAAAACAGCCTTCAGGTGCCCAAGTAGCATTGGAACCTTTGAATGGGTAGTGATGTCATTCGGTCTAAAAAATGCTGGGGCTACATACCAAAGGGCTATGAATTATATTTTCCATGATATGATTGGAACATTTATGGAAGTTTATATAGATGATGTGGTGGTTAAATCTTCAGATCTGGACATTCATATGACCGATCTAAGGAAATCTTTTGAAAGAATGCGGGCTCATAGTTTAAAAATGAACCCCTTAAAATGTGCTTTTGGTGTATCTGCTGGGAACTTTTTGGGCTATCTTGTCCACCAAAGAGGGATTGAAGTTGACAAAAACAAAACTAAAGCAATTATCGACGCAAAACCACCATCTAACAAAAAAGAGCTTCAAAGGTTTCTCGGTCAAGTTAATTTCTTGCGCCGTTTTATTTCTAATTGTGCAGGGCGAACCAAAGCTTTCTCTCCTCTGCTGAAGATACGGGCGGAGGACAGCTTCAAGTGGGACAGGCAACATCAGGAAGCATTCGAACAATTGAAAGAATATCTTACAAAGCCACCGGTGTTAATGCCACCCAAGCAAGGGAAGCCCTTGAAGTTGTACATATCGGCCGCTGAAGAATCTATTGGAGCATTGTTAGCCCAAGACAGAGATGATGGACATGAGCAGGCCGTTTATTTTCTTAGTAAACTGTTGAATGAAATCGAGTGTAGATACACACCGATTGAAAAACTTTGTTTGGCTTTGTACTTCTCATGTATTAAGTTAAGGTATTATATGTTACCTGTTCTGGTTTATATAATATGTCAAACTGATGTGGTTAAATACATGTTGAGTAGGCCGATTGTAAGAGGGAAAATTGCAAAATGGTCATTGGTCTTAATTGAATTCTGCTTACAATATACTCCTCAAAAAGCAATTAAAGGCCAAGCGCTGGCCGATTTCTTAGCAAGCCATCCTAATTCAGGAGAAGTGCCCGAAATTTTGCCTACCATGGAGATTGGGTGCATTTCCTTAGTCCCATGGATTTTAATTTTTGACGGGTCTCGAACTGAAGAATCGGCCGAAGCAGGTGTAGTTTTAATATCCCCAATGAACAAAAGAACTCAGCTTTCATTCAAGCTAGATTTCGATTGTACAAACAATCAGGCCGAGTATGAGGCCCTCATCATCGGTCTCGGTTTACTGGTGGATTTAAACGTATCAAGTGTTTTTATTATTGGGGATTCCCAGTTAGTTTTAAAACAGTTATCTGGCGATTTCAAATGTGTAAGTGATTCCCTGGTTGAATATAATAGGGTCGCCAAATATTTGCTAAGTTTATTTGCTGACGTTTTATTCAAATGTGTCCCGAGAAAAGAAAATAACGAGGCAAATGAATTGGCTCAAATAGCTTCTGGACTAAAAATCCCACTTAGTGTTCTTACCAGGACGATCACTATAGAAAGAAAATTAGAATCGTCCTTAAAGAATGTATTCAGTCCCAGTGACTGGGTATTGTCATTAGATGTTGCTCAAGATGATTGGAGATTTCCAATTATAAAATACTTGCAAAATCCATCTATTCAAACAGAGTATAAAATCAGGAAAAAGGCTTTAAAATTCGTCATTCTAGATGATGAATTGTATAAAAAGAATGTGGACGGTCTTTTATGCTTATGCCTTTCTAAGTTTCAGTCAATGCAAATCATGGCCGAAGTCCACGAAGGCATTTGTGGGGCACACCAGGCTGGCATTAAGATGAGATGGCTCATCAGAAGATACGGTTATTATTGGCCGAATGTAATGAAAGACTGTTTAGAATACGCTAAAGGATGTCAAGCCTGTCAAATTCATGGGCCAGTGCAACACGCACCTGCAACAAAATTGCAGTCCATAATAAAGCCTTGGCCGTTCAGAGGATGGGCAATGGATGTAATAGGGAAAATTTATCCTGAGTCATCCAAAAGAGATGCTTTTATTTTAGTAGCAACGGATTACTTCACAAAATGGGTGGAAGCCATTCCTATGCCTTCGGTTTCACAGACCGAAGTCATCAAATGTATTAAAGAAAGTATCATTCATAGATTCGGCCTACCCCAAACTATTACTGCTGACCAAGGAACAGTATTTACTGGCAGTGAGGTTAGGGCGTTTGCTGAGGAGTATGGTTTTGAAATTACACATTCAACGCCATACTACGCACAAGCAAATGGGCAAGCCAAATCAACAAATAAGATTTTAAAGGTCAGTATTGAAAAAATGATTGAGGAAAATCCTCGAGCATGGCATGAATTGCTCTCAGAAACCTTGTGGGCTTACCGAAATTCTAAAAGAACTAGTACAGGTACTACCCCATTTGCCCTAACTTATGGGCATGATGCGATTCTGCCTATGGAAGTAACTGTTCGATCTCTAAGAGTTGCTAAGCAGAACAATTTGAGTGTACAAGATTATTATGATGCTATGTTGGCCGAATTAGATGACCTGGATGATGTTAGGTTATTAGCTTTAGATCATTTACAAGCCCAAAAGAGAAAAGTAGAAAAAGTTTATGATAAGAAAGTTCGGCCTAAAGATTTTCTTGAAAACGAGTTAGTTTGGAAAGCCATATTACCCATAGGGTCAAGAGATCCCAAGTACGGGAAGTGGTCTCCTAATTGGGAAGGCCCTTTTAAAATTTTCAAAGTACTAAAAGGTGGAGCATATCATCTACAAAATTTAGATGGTGACATCCATGATCGGCCCATCAATGGCCGATTTATTAAAAAATATTATCCTGCAATATGGGAGAATGTTAAATATTCGAGTAATACGGATGCAGAGGCAAATTCAAATTCACATTCAGAAGAAAGATGAGGAAAAATATGTTCGAGGCCTCATAGTCAAATGTTAAATAGAATTATGCATTCATATATTAAAAAAAAAAAAAAAAAAAAAAAAAAGTGTTGTTAGCCTGACCTCATGGTCAAGTCAAGAAAGACAATTAAAAGAAAATTGTACTAAAAGAAAGGCCTTATGGCCAAATTACATTATAAAATTGTTTAAAGATGGCTACATTCCAGCCATATGAATTGTTCAAGATGAGGCAGAAAAAGAAGGATCGGCCAAAGAAAGAAATTCCTTCGCAGCAGACCAATCTTCCTCAAAGGAGTGAAGCTTATCCTCCAAAACCCTTTGTTTTTCTTCCAACTCCTCTTCCTGACCTGAAAAAGGTTTATATTGTTCGGCCAAAGATTGTGTTAGCCCTACTTTTTCTGTGAATACACTAGCAAGCTGCGTCTGCACAGACTTAGCTTCTTCAAGTTTAGTCTTGGCATTCAACAGCTGTTTCTCCAGGTCCTCAACCATGCTCTGGAATTGCAGCTCAGTCTGCTCCCCTTCCTTTATCAGCGCTTCCATGTGTTCAGCTTCTTGCAAGGCCGACCGAATTTTGGACTGCAGGTCGGCCATTTGGTTCAAAAGCCGTTTGTTTTCTACAGCTTCGTTTTTCACCTTAGAGAAGGAAGAGCAAATGGGAATGAGTTTTTCTTCGAAAGATCGAAGATTGATTGAAAGACCTGGAGTGCTAGAGGGGTCAGCTAAAACAATCTTTATGGCCGATTTAATCTTTTTTGCTTGGGAAAAAATGGAAGCAATAGGAACTGTGGCCACAGTTTTTAGAAGTTTTCTGGCTTTTTCAACATCTGAAGATTTTGAAGGGTCAGTAGTGGTCGAAGAAAGTGGAGAATCTGTCAATTTGGGTTTTAGAAAAGACCTAAGTCTTTCCAAGGAGGCCATGGCTGAGGAAAGTGTTCCTGCAGCAGAAGGTGTAGGGATAGGAGCAACAGGAGTAACTTTGGTAGATGGAGAAGGGGGGATAAGTGGAACAGTCACAGGATCTGGAAGTATGATGAGTTCATCCTTCTCCTGAGAATCAGCCTGAGCGCTGGAGGCGTCAGCTTTAGACTGTTTGGAGCTGGCATCTGGTTTTGAAATGGAAGATGAAGAGATTGGAACTGAGGCCGAACCAGAGCCTTTCTGAGACAAAGAGGCGAAAACCTCATTCATGTCACTGGCCTTGGACTTTTTGCTTCGGCTAGGAGCAGTTGGAGCGACCTTCGGCCTTCCTCTCTTTTTGGCTTCAGTAGCTAGGGGTGCAGGCTCTTGGGCATCTGGCTTGCTCTTTGTTGATTTCACCAAAGCCAGGCCTTTGGATTTTCCTGGTTGGGTCTTTTGGATTTCCTCTTCATCTTCTGAGGGGAGTTCTGGGAGAGGCACCAGAGGCCGTTCTTCATAGGTAGGGACATCTGTTCATGAAATTGAAAGAGTTAAAAAAGTGTCGTCGGCATAGCATAAAAGAAAAGTGTAAGGGAAAATACCTATGCCAAAAGATGACATGGGCCAAGTTATCAACTGAAATCGGTCAAGTTCTTTTTTAGTGGCGCGCCTCCCTACCCAAGTAACTTCATCAGGCGAAGGTAAGGCCTGGGAAGGTTCAATTAAATCGGCTATTGCAAAATTGGCAGAGGGAGTGTATGGCCGATTTTTCTCCAACCATTTTTCGAATCTCATGAAAAAAGTAGGGCCTGAGATAGTTTTCTTCCCTTTGTTTTTTGCCAAGTAACTGTCAAATCTTTTAGATTTTATATTTAAAACTGCCCTATCTACTTTATCAACCATTGCCCACATGTCTTCCCCAGGGATCCATTTGATATTATAAAATTTTTCATAAGTCAAGATAGATTGATAAGCCTGATATCGGTCAATAGGAATACCTTTCTTGGTCTTCTTTTTCTTCTCTGCTGTAGTCCCAACGGCCTGCGAGGAAAGATCATCAGTATCTCCATTGCCAGAAAAGGCTGAATGATCAGAGTCTTCTCGAGAGAAAAATGTGTTTAGAACTACTACTGGATCAGCAGATCGAATTAACTTGATGTAGTTGCTCCAGAAAATTGAGAACTCAGTAGAGGTCGATGGTAAGAATGGAAAAGTAGAAACTTGAAAGTCCTGTCTCAGGGCTCTAAAAATGTTGTCAACACTATCGACCTCATCCAAGTCATTCACAACAAGTCTATTCAAAAAATCGGAGTTGAGACTGTATACTAAGGGGAAGGGGACTGACTAAACAAGGCCGAATTGACGGCTGACAAAATGAGGACAGTATATTTCTACCCCACAACGGTTGTTACCCGAATGTTCTAGGGTAATTCTATGATGAATGTCTCGAGGTATTAATACGCTGCTCCAGAAAGGCTTCAAAAATTTAGAAGATTCAAAATTTATAACAGAATACAACCACTCAGGTCCGCATTTTAAAGGAAAGAATGGGCAAAATTGCTCAGAAGACCGAGTGCCGCAAGAATAAAAGAAAGTGAAACAATCTTGAAAAGAAAAAGGGTTGAATGAAAAATCAACAAAATGATACCCAAGAGAAAGAGAGTTAGGCCGAACTTTGCATGTTGGGCTAATTTCAGGAAAATAGGCATGCAACCATATTTGTAGAATCCAAAGTGGGCCACCCCAGATTTGGAAGTTGGATGTGATAAGGTTGAAGCATCCCCGATAAAGGCTAGCAAGAACTAAAAGCCCTAAAGCCACTTTGCAACCACGAGCCATGTAAATGGCTAATTTTAGGTCAGCTTTCACTATCTTGAAGGATGGTGAGCAGAACAAGTGTTTGCAAATCCAGAAAAGGAGAAAAGCAATGTACTCATTTTCCTCCACTTCTCCACTAGTTTTCATGTGCAAATTCAGGAAGTTGGTGTAAGAAGTATTCTTTTTGTCAAAAGGAATGGAGTCATCAAATTCTGGGAAATCGGCCACTGCACTAATCCATTTTCCATAAGGACGAAGGCCGAATAATACAGCTAGGTCAAGCAGAGTAGGTGTCATCATCCCAAAGTTAAAGTGAAAAGAGTTTGTTGAAACTGACCAGAAGCATAAGGAGGCAGAAATAATTTCTCTGTTTATTGGGATTTGGAATTTGGACAAATGAATTATTTCATATATCCCTAGAGTACGCCACTCTTCAGATTTGCTGGCAGCTATTCGGTCAAACCAAGAATTCCAATTCTTAAGTCTATTCGGCTAGCAACGAATAGTCTTAGAGAATGAGGAATTGATATTAGATTCAGGGTTCTCGTAAACGAAGATCTCAGATTGGGCCTTTGGGAAAAATGAAGCATAGGGCTTTACAGCATCTAAAGAAAGGAAAATTGGGCCTAAGGTGAAAGAGCCAGAGAAAGGGATGAGTACCTTAGGGTTAACAGCCGAAGGGTCAGTGGCCTGAAACTCTTCCAGACGATCCTTGCCGGAAAAGTCACCGGACTCAGACTCAGCCATTTCAAAAGGTAGAGTGAGGAAGTGAAAGATGGCAGAAATGAACCGGTAGGAAGGAAGCTTGAACGCTGGTGACTTTGACGCTGGTAATCGAAGCAACGGGAAGAAGGAGCAGGGAGAGTGAAGACGTTGCCGGAAGCTGTAGAAACCCTAGCAAGTTCTGTTCTTTGAGAATGGAAGAGAAGAGTGTCTGATACGAAACCTAATGAAGGTTTTGGCGCCTAAAAAGAAAATATGAAAAGACACCTGATAGGATATGATTGCTTCGAGAACCTGAAAGGATACGGCGCTACCATTAATGATTCGTTGCCGTCATTACAGCAGCCTATAATAGGGTGACACGTGGTTTAATCTGCGGTAGGTTGGGGTGACGACACGTGTAAAAGGGGGCATTAGATTAAGATGCGCAAAGGTTTGCGACAGGCCGATTCTCATTCAGGAACATTTTACTGAACAAATTCAGTAAAATGTGGGGGGCAATGTTTACTCCCTAAAAATCGGCCTAATGATCTCCCGGAAATTCGGTCAAGAATCATGAGTGGACGAGTTACTCAATTGCTGCTGAACATGGCATGTTAGAAGCTTTGAATCGGCCAAGTAAGATCGAAGTATAAAAGTCAGCCACGTGGTGGGAATAATCTTTAAAATGAGATCGTGGGAAATCATGGAGCATGGCGGTTATAAGAAAATCGTGGAGACGGTTACTGGACGAAGTTTAAGGAGCGGTTGCCAATGAAGCATATAAAAGGGTAAGCAGCCATTTGAAGAGCCCTCGGAAAAAACATCAATCAACAAACCAGTTCTCAGGAACTTTATCTTTTTCACTTTCTTTTAGAATTCTAGGACTTAAAACCCAGAAACGTGTGCTCCTTTCTGGTCAAAGGCGTGTGCACCCCTTTGTTCATCACTGTAGTTTCAGAAATTGATCAATGAAAATGGCTTCCTCCGTGGTGAGCTTCTTCTTTTAATTTCTGTTATTATTTTGTGTTTTCAATTGTTTGTCACAGAAAAGTCCTTGAGTCCATTCAAGGCAAGGTAGAACCCGCAATTCGTCACTGTGTAGTGGCTGGCACGCTCACGCAACCCAATCTTCAGAATCAAAATTTTGGAGGAAACACTACTATTACTCATATGGCTAACCACAAGCAATGAATTGCACCTCTATAAACAGCCTTCAACCCACAAGGTCTCTCTTTTTGTGTTTGATCTGGTTCATTATGGGTAGCTTGGGTTAAAGCTCACCTGCTCAAAGGTCGAAGCTTTTGGGCAATAAGCATTCCTTTTGATTGCTGTTGGGTTTGGAGGAAATTGCTCAAAATCAGAAATATTGTCCATCCTCTCATTAAGCACTATATATATATATATATATATATATATATATATATATATATATGATTATGTTCCCATCAGCACGTATTGATATAAGTTATATCAGAACTATGCATTAGGGATTGTACCTCTTACATTGGTCTAACATACCTTATATCCTACTAATGCACAAGGTATAACTTTCAATACGGCTGTTGATATAAGTTATATCAATACGTGCTTACCTGATCATCATCCTATATATATATATATACAGAGGCGATCCCATCAGCACGTGCTGATGTAAGTTACATCAGCACTATGCATTGGGGGTTGTACCCCTTGCATTGATTCAATTCCCCTCACATCTCACTAATGCACTAGGTACAACTCCCAATGCAGGTTTTGATATAAGTTATATCAGCACGTGCTTACCTGATCATCATCCTATATATATATATATATATATATATTTCGTATGTGTGTGTGTGTTATGACAACTATACTAGCATCCAGAAGGCTCCATTCAGCACGTCTATGGCCCTCGTGTTACGCCTACATATCCTGGCTTGGTACGCTTGACAGATTGCCTACGTTAGACAACAAGTTGGCTTAGTGGGGAGTGGGGACTAAGAGCGAACGAATCTTGTGTGTTCTGCGGTTGGTGGTTGCCCCGTTGCCATCAAGAGATCGAACCGTGATCATCTTTTCTTTGTTTATAGTGTCACAGCAGGTTTAAAATGGTATTTCAATAATATTTACCAAAAAATTTCACTAGTTTTCATCAAAATAACAAAACTCAAATTCATCCCATAAAAATTATTTCTTAATATGTAGGAAACAACAAATAATTCTCAAATTATTTCCACAGTTCCCATAGAATTCCTAATTATAAGAGGACAACAGATCCTTATTTTTTATTTTTTTGGAAAATGGTATTACTTTTCTTCTCATCAAAATCTCTTGGATTCTATGTGACCCTACATTTCCTCAGCTAAACTCCAAAATTTCAATGCCAGGAAGCAACAATGGAATATGATATGACTCCTTCAACCATGAGCGCAAGTGTGAAACTTGGTTCAAATTGGGTCAGCTGACTTAAATGAATATATTTTACATGTGAATTGGACCAAATACTAAAACTTTTCAATCCCTGAGCCAAGAGGCCGGCTATTATTGCAACCCCTCAACTTGGTTGTAGATCTCACTTCTTTTTATTTTTTAAGATTTTATGGAAAATATAAAAGGTTTTTATAAAAACTAATCACATAATCTATTTTAAAATATTATTTTGAACAACTTTATAGAAAAAAATTTTCTAAAATCTGTGGTCTTAATAAGAAGAGGTAGAGTGAAAGATTCACCAGGTGTGAAATCCCATTGTATTCGAGGAGTAAAGGATTTGCTGATCAAAATATGGTGCGGAAAAACCCAAATCGATATGAATGGAAGATGCCTGTGGAACTTGTTTTTCTCGGCCCAACTTACCCAAGGCGAGGTGGGCTCTGGTCTGGTTACGAAGGAAGTTTAATCCACTTTGTTAAATGAGACAATCTACTCCAAATCTATTCTATTTTTACAAAAACGAAAATTATAAATTGCCAAAATATTCATTGAAACGATAGATTTTGGGAGAAAATTTTTTTATAAAGTTGCTCAAAATAATGTATTCTAGTAGACAATTTGATAAGTTTATATAAAAACTTTTTATATTTTTCATAAAACCTTGAATGAAACAAAAAAAAAAAATGAAAGAAAGAAAGAAAGAAAGAAAGGGGGAAAGAAAGAAAAGTGATTTACAAATAAAGTTGAGGAGTTGCGATAGCTCCCTCCTTAAACAAACCAAGGGAGCGTAACGTTTTGTTCAGGTTTGGGTCATTTGACTTTGTGACTTGGCTTTGAAAAGTCCAAGTTGCACCCTTATTGTTTGGGGAACGGCTATTGCAACCCCACATTCTTATAACCCCACCCCTTTCTTTTTGGTTTTTAAGATTTCACGAAAAATATAAAACGTTTTTGCAAAAACCGGCTGCACGGTCCACTAGAAAATATCATTTTGAACAACTTTGCAGAAGAAAGTTTTTCCAAAATCTATCATTTAGGTAAACTTTTTGGCAAAAAATGAAATAAAAGCTATAAATGGCTAGAAAGTATATCTAAACGATAGATTTAGGAAAAACTTTCTTCTACAAAGTTGTTCAAAATAATGTTTTCTAGTGGACATCATGGCCGGTTTTCACAAAAACCTTTTATATTTTACATAAAACCTTAAAAACTTAAAGAATGGGAGGTGGGGTGATAAGAATGGGGGTTGCAATAACCATTCCCTATTGTTTGTTCTACTGGATGGGCTTAGACCAAGTACAAGGCCCACCTTCGGTTTCGCCATTACCGTTTAAGAGTAATGAAACAAATAAATAATTGCAATTTTTTAAAAAAATTTAATTTAATTTTTAATTAATTTTTTTTACTTTCAATGGGGCCTAGCTCATTGATTGTCACAAATTTTTGTGATGTAAATGATGGATATCCCAAAGAAGAGGGTAAAATTGGAAAACTCTAAAAATTTTAATTCCATTCCTATCATTACCAAAATGCCAAACACAAAAAATGGAATGGAATGTCATTCTCGCTTTCTGATTTTTGACATATCCAAATATGGGTAATGAAATAAGTAGTTATTTTAAATCTTATTCCATTCCAAACTATTCCCATTCACTAATTTGCCATTGCAATGGGCTCATGTCAATTCTATTTCACACGAATATTTTTTAAAATTTTAATACAAAATTTGTAAAAATAAAAATGGAAAGGCACACCTGTAGGGATTTAAGGATTTTTTTTCCCATAAAAGGTAACTTTTATGTTAGTTGGATAACATATTAAGATCAACGCATAATTGTAACATTAATTTTTGGACAAACCACCAAGTACATGTGACTTGCTAAGTTGACATATATAAAAGACATTTTGTTTTTTTTTTTTTTTTTTTTTTTTTTTTTTTTTGTACTCCTTCCGTTTCATATTAATTGTTTTCCTTTTCATTTTAAACTGTTTCAAAATAATTTATTTTAATCACTTTCTCAAAATACCCATATTGATGGTATGAATTACGTGAAATGTACAAAAACAAACTCAATTAATGATTGTACAATACTTGAGTGCAAATTGGAATATTAAAATATAAGGGTGTATGTGAAAACATTTAAGAGGAATTCTTAAAAAAAAATGTGTTTTTTCAAACATTACAATGAGTTTGAAACAGAAAGAATAAAAATTATTAATAACAAAGGTATGCGAGGGTAAAGGTTCAGTTGTCTCAGGTATATGCAATGCTTCTACCCCACACATATACATTAAGAAGTTATTAAACTCTTTAGTCTTGGGATGATTCTAAGAATATCAAATCCCTTCTATAGTAATGATGTCTATTATTGCTTGGCACTAAATAAAGAAAACAAATGGTAAAAAAAAAAATTACATATGTAAAACACGATTTTATAGGATCAAAAAAATTAATGTTGTGAAAAAAAAAACTTATAATAAAAGCGTTATTATTAACATTGCTTTCACTATAATTGAAGGATTAGCTAACAGGCTTTCAGTCATTCTAAAAGCGCATTAACAGCGCTTTCTGTTTTTACTCCAAGATAGATACGGCATTTCGTTGCCTGTCAGTGAGGCTGCAAATAAAAATGGCGGCTTTAGGTTCCAACTCTAACAATGTTCGGAGCTCAGGCCTCCTCCTCCGCCTTCGCCACACCATCCTCCACCCCTTCCTTCGGCACACCGTCGTCCACACCGGCTTTCGGCACTCCATCGACACCGTAGTTCGCCACCGGATTAAAGTTCTGGTAGTTTCGGCTTTCAGACTCAGTCCACTCCTTTCGCTCAGTCGACTACTAATGCTCAGTTCACTACTCAAATGGCTCCCGTCGGTCCTCTTCCTTTCTCCACTGCCGATCGCGACATTCAAGTGAGCTTCAATCCAAAACCCTAACTCTAGCTCTCTCTCTCTTACATACGCACATATGTATAATCTGTTGGTAGTGTTTGGTTATTGACTTGTCATTTGAAATACGTCTATATCATTGATCAAAGAATGAGAAATAAAATTTGCTGCAGCCTCAGATAGTAGTGATTGGTCTTTCCCAGTACGAACAAGTTGAGTTCTTTGGTGCACTGGTGTGCCAATCGTCTATGCTGATTTAGATTAATTTATTTCAGAGTGGAGGTAGCATTTTCCTCCACTTTTCAAGCCCCCAAGGGTTTCACTATACCAACCATGATAATCTCTTTAACTGTTATTAGCCTATTTACACAAGCATTACCTTCTGTAGATAAAGGGAGTTAGCAGGGGCGGATCTAGAAAATTTTATGAGTGGTTGCACTTAAAATTTTTTTAAAAAATATATATATATATTTGTTCTAAGAATTAGATGGGGAATAAAAAAGGGTAGGACCACATGTCGGCATGGTTGATTAGAAGTGGTGAAATGACATAAAACGATAGGCATGTCATAGTTTAAAATGCGTGGGCGACTTTTAGAAACGGGGAACCTTATATACTACTCTTAACACTTTCATCTCCATCTGCCCTATGTAGACAAGGTCTTAGTAAGATAAGATAGGACCATACATATATGACTGAATAGAAGTGATAAAATAGTACATAAGACTAACAATCGCGCCATAAAAACCAATTCACAAATTAAACCTAACTTTATATAATCTACAAAAGTGGTGTGCGTTAGTAAATTTAACCAAAATTTAACAAAATTTAATAAAATTTAATCAAAATTAACCATTTTTTCTCAATGGGGGTTAAAGCACTTAAGTAAATTTAAATAAAATTACTTTTTTTTTTTTTTAATTTTAAAATTTGAGTGGTTGCACGTGAGGGCAAATGCACCTTCGTGCATCCGCCCCTGGGAGTTAGGGAGAATGATGTTGAGGCTAGAATTTGAGGAAATGACGTTCATTAGGATGGAGAATCAAGGAAATACTGTAATGGCTCGTTTGTTTAGTTGGAATCAGGCAAGTGGAATGAAATGAAATGTCAATGATAAGCTACTACAATGAGAGAGAGGAAAGGAGAAGAGAGCATATGGGAGGGAATCATAATCCTCTTGTGAGAGCCTCAATCCCATTACCACAGCCTGGGATGGTAATGGGATTGAGGCTTTTAAGAGGCTTATGATTCCACCTCTCCCCTACTCTCTATTCCTTTTTATATATATATTTTTTTTATCTCGGTGGCTTACCATTGAAATCTCATTCCATTCTACTTGTCCCTATTCCATTCAAACAAACGAGCTGTAATAGTAGGCAGGAGGAGAAATAATTTTCAAAAAGGTAAAATGCTTTATAACTATATGGAGAGAGAATTGTTAAGACCCACTTGTTTAACTCTATGCAAACACATATAAGATGACACTAAATTTCAGTTGTTCATCTTGCCATGAAGGCTTTGAGTGGTGCGAAACTCTTAGGTAGTGCTCTTGGTGCCCTCAAGGTGTCTTCTAGACATTGAACAAATTGCATCTGTGGTTTATCTAGAAATACCATGAAACATGCAGTCTCCTATTTGATTGAGTCTTTCCTTGGTTTTCTTTGATGACAAGGTTGATTTTGTTGGACTATGCAACTTGCGAGTGTTATCAATTGTCTAAAAGAATGAATACTTTGGCCATGGAAGTCTTGGCAAAAGTGGGAGATTGTATTGTGTTTGTATGCAACATTATTGAGAAAAAACCTTTGGATCCAAATGAAACAAGTCACTCTAATGATCTAACTCACTAATTTCTGAATTTCGGATCTTCTGTATATTTCAACACTCATTTTTCTTGAATTACTGTTTGAAATTGCATAGCACTTCCCAATCATGGTTGCCTTTTATTCTACACAGGTAATAAAGAGGAGGTGTTTTTTGATTCTCACCCCTGGCTAGAATCTGATTGTGATGATTTCTTCAATGTTAATCTATACTACTTATAAAAGGCTGAATCTTGGGAAAACTTTTGATTAACTTATTTACCCTCACTTAAATCTATATTGACACTCTTATCCTTATTCATTAATTGAAAGCTTTAATAAGAAACATATTATGAACTACAGAGTATACTTAAAGCAAAAACAACGTTTAATATTGTTTTTTATTTGTCTTCCGTATGTTCTCTTCTTTCCTTCTTTCTTCTCCTTCTCTTTCATGTTAGGAGGAGATGCCCTTAATATTGTCTCCAGTATTCAAAGCCTAAACAAGTGCTCATGGGAAATTGAAGAAATTGTCTTTGATGTCGTTGAAGGTCTTAAACGTTTCCTTGGCCCTAGCTCTGGAAACGTGACAAAAGCACTCAACGGGGCAGCCCATTCAATGGCAAGATGGTCCTTAGATAATCTTTTGAAGGCTTCCTCCCTCCCCATTCTTTGCCTTACATAACAATATTGTTATAGAAACCTGTAGAATAAAGGGTGTAGTGGAGTTGACCCGGAGGTCTTTTGTAGGGTCTGTTCCTTGTTTTGGTGGTTTAGCTTCTTTGCTTTTTGTTTTTTCTCCCTTTAATGAATACTAGATATAACACACGTGCGTTGCACGTGAATATTTTTAAATAATATTAGTTATACAAAATAATAAATACATAAAGATTTTATATTTTTCATAAAAAAATAAAGTTTAAAATTGAAAAGTACATTTTTTTTTTTACATATTAAAATTGTCAACAAAAGATTAAACTCTCTTAAGATATACATTCAGAATGTTTTTTTTCTTCATAAAACGGAATATTTAAAGAGTTTATATTTCATATATGTTATCATGCAACTAGATAGTTGCACTAGGAAAAAGAATTTGAGTAAGAATCTAACTTTAATTTGTTAAGAGTTTGAGTTAAAATCTAATTTTCATTTGTTACCAAATGATAAGAATGTTTGCTATGTGTTTTAATTAAAGGAAGGGTAGATATGTATTTTTTTTTCTTTTAAAAGGGTATATTGATCGTTCAAAAGTTTTTCTGAGATTCAACCTTTTATAGGTAGTATAAATATATATATATATATATATATATATATATAGTAGCACATAAAAAAAAAAAAAAAAAGGTTCTCCAGTATTATAAAAGATTTTTTTTTTAAAAAAAAAAAAATAGAAAATGGTTCTGTACCCTTCCCTCACTGTGGCTTCTTTATGAATTCTTTCTGGCCGCCGGATACTCTAAAGCCTCTGCCAAATAATCCCCAGTATAGTTGTTCACAAAAATTCAAGTTTCCCTTAATATGCCTAAAATCTTGTAATTCATCCCTAATTTTAGATTGACAAGGACTTGAGGACCATTGGTTTTCTCTGTCTTGAAATTTCTAAAGGAACTCCATCTTTGTCTTATACACTTTTAAGCAATCTTATTTTGTCGATAGCCACCAAGCGGTTGGTTAAGGTGTGATACGTATTCGGATTTCCTCGCTTAATGCTTGGGTTCGAGTCTCCACAGGTGTTTGGTGGGGCTAAACTTACTTTTTAGCGCCTAGAACTCCCAATGAGATCCAAACTTTAGCCTTGACATAGGTGCGGTGGGGTCCCTTGCAGATTAGTTGTGGGTTGCTAAGGGACAATGCTCCCTAGCAGGTATGTGGAGTCACCGTACCTATCCACATACCCATTATTGCACCAAAGAAAATAAACATGAAAAAAGAAATACTGCTCTATATTTTTATTATGTGAATTTTTATTTCCAAACAACTTTTTATTTTTTTTAATTATGTCCAAATAGATTTTAATCTTTTCATTCTGTTTAGTCCATTTTTGCAGAAATAGGTAGTTTAATACATAAATATGAGTTATCTAATTCAATATGTTATAGGAAGGGCACTTCATCTATTGGTTTTTTGTTGGCAAATTTTTAAAAATTGGTTCACGTGCAACACACATGTACATTAACTAGTGGTGTTAATGGTGGTAAGATCACCAAGTTCAAATTTTTTTTTTTTTTTTTTCATTTCCCTCTCTCTCTCTCTTGCTTTTTTTTTTTTTTTTTTTTGCAAAGAAATTTGATATATTTACTTAGTGTACACAACAAAGACAAACGTCACTTATCATTATTTTATCTTTGGTTTATGACTAGCTGCTTTTCTTTCGTGCAGATCTCACACCTTCTCATGGAAATACTCCAATCCATCAGAGAATTTTTGCAGAAACTCGTAGACTCAATAGATGTCTTTTTCTGGATGGAACTCCCAATTTTGTACCTGAACCCTCTCTGACTGATGAGAACAAGAAACAAGTTGAGGTATTTCGTGAGACCTTTGGTAGTGACCCTGTTGATGGCAATCAAAATTTAAAAGGTACCAAAAGTATTATGCCCAATGGAAGGCTAGAAGCCAAGACTGCCATTTATGATCTCCCTCCAAAATCTGCAAATGGAAGTCCGTGTGCATCTGTAGTGAACTCTGTTTGCAGTAGTGAAAGTACCCCAAACAGAGGTACCATTCCTGAGAAATAGAAAACGGCCCATTCTGTACAGTTCTGCCTTCCAAGATTGGTTCAGAGCCTGAGCTTCAGTGAGAGGAAGAAGTGATTGAACCCTGCTAAGAGTTGAGGAGGGTAAGCCAAACTTTTTCTATGTCTGCCTATTTGTTACAAGTGTTACTTCTATATCATTGTAATTCTAAGTTCAAGTTTAAATCCCTTCTCTAAGTTCCCTAATTTCTTGGGCAGAGTTCTTGAGTAATCCATGAACCTGATTTCATATGTATTTTTTTTCACAAGTACTTGGTTAGATTTTCCAATTCTACTACATTTATAAAAAAAGAAAAGTAAATTTCATCTGTCGTTATATGTTGAGGTTGTAATAGCCCTGGTATATTTAAAGGTGCTTTGTGATTAATTGGTTGGTACTTCCTCTGTAGAAAATCTTCAGGCCCATATTCTGTGGAATGATGCACAGATATATGATGAGCCAAGTTTGTTTAAAGAGGTGAGTTAACGTTTTATTTTCGCAGCAAACTTGCACACTGCAAAATTTCAATGCCAGATAGTTTCTAAAGCTATTTGTCTTGGCGAAAAAGGGATGTGATATGAGTCCTTCAACCATGAGTGCAACTCGGTTCAAATTGGTTCAGTGAACTTAAATCAATTGAAAGTTCCTCTATCACAAAGTCAAATGGCCGAAACCTGAACTTCTCAAACCCAGAGCCAAACCGAGATAGCGTATGTCTGATGGTTTTGTTCAGGTTTGGGCCATTTGACTTTGTGACAGGTTTGAAAAATCCGAGTTGCATCCTAATCTTCAAAGTTCAAAGCTCAAACAAATATTCCTCATAAGTTATATAATGCCAAAATATTTAATGGGGCTTTTATACAGGAGCTTTTTAATAAGTATGTTGAGGACTTAGGAGCTGTGGCCTATGGCAAGTACCTCAATTTTTACCCAATTGAGCCAGCTTTGTTTGAATGGTTTTAGGATTAAGATAACCACGATCAGGGTGGTTTTGAGGTTTTAGAGCTAGCTCTGGGTTCAGGTTGGGGCAGCTTCAGTGGTTGGGCATGTTTGATGAATTGTTTCTATTATCTCATATATAATGATTGTATATTTATACGTAATCTACTACAATAGAAGATTTAATCACTAATATGGCTCATCCTGCCCCTAATAGGAACTTGTTTACTGTTGACGTAGCCATCAACCCAGGCAAAAGTGTTGTGCATGCTTGTACGTCCAAGAAAATGTTATGCTGTTCGAATCCATTGGTCCAAGCTACAACTGGATGACCTAGCCAAGTTGAACCTAGGGCAACCATGTATAATTTCTTGATGATTGTCTTGGTGGGAAATCATGGTCAAATCATTCAATACAAGATCGAAGCCTTCTGCAATTCTGGATGGTCCAAATTGACATGCAGCAGCTATTACATCGGGCCTTAGAAATGCAGAGTCTGGTTGACAAATGCATCACCAAGTACACATTTGTACTTCCATCTTAAATATAAAACCAACTTAAAAATTGTCAATGCATGAAGTTGATTTTCAGCATTAGCAGGGGAACCTCATGTTGTATTTTGTGACCTCGTTATTGCATGCTTGAGAATTTCTTGAAGTGTAAAACCATCCCTAAAGATAAGGTTTGGCATTTTAATTTGCCAAAGCAGCAGCCATTGGAAATGGTCTAGGAAAGCTGCTCCGGTGACGGCTAAGAATAGGGAGATTTAATTAACTGAATCAAATAGTGACATATGCATCTGAATTTTGAAAGAGGAAGAAAGGAAAGAAAAGAAGAGAAAGGAAATTTTGAATGAACTGAAATCATAACCATTAACTGCACCAAAAGTTGGTGCACCTTTACATCATCAATATTGGAGTCAAAACATTGAAATTTCAGTTTTCTGTGGCTCTTAACAAACTTGTATATGTGTAAAAAGTCAATAATAGTTAACCACAAGCTATCAAATGCCACTCCATAAATACCCTTCACATCCCAACACCACCATATCATTTCACAAATAAAGGGAAGGCAAAATAAGAGTGAAGGAAAAAAACGATGGCATCAGATCAATGTGAAGGTAAATAAAATTTTTGGAGCTTACAACGCCAAACTGCATAAAATAGTTTTTTTTTTTTTTTTTTTTCCTCTAACTAATGCATGTTGTTGTGCCTATGTAGGTAAGAGTTCATGGCCGGAGCTCCTCGGAGCGCAAGGGGAGGTGGCCGCAGCCACAGTTGAGAGGGAGAACCCTTTGGTCACTGCTGTGATTGTGTTAGAAGGATCAATTGTTACTGGAGATTTCCTCTGCACTAGGGTCCGCATTTGGGTTGACGCGAATGGCATTGTTACAAGGGTTCCTGTAATTGGTTAGGACTCAAAAAAGGGCTTGTATTAACCAATCAAATAAGGAGTTCTATTCTCCATATTGTAGTAAAATTAAACTAAATAAAAGTGGATCAAGGGAACTTTTCCCTTTTTTATTATCAGCTTCTCTTGATTTTGCAAAGCGACGTTCCAAGTTTAGAGCTAGAAACGCATAATTTATGTTTTTTTTTTTTTTTTTTTTTGGTTTTTTTTTGGGGGGGGGGGGGGGGGTTGTGCATAATCAGGTTTACGTTCCATCGGTTTTACTCGTTGTGTTAGTGATCATCCATCTCATGATGTGGCATCCTCCATTTTCCCAAATGTATCCTTATTTTTCCATCAAAAGAACAGAACTCAAATTCATCCCATATAATAATTTCTGAATTATTCCAACTACTTAGGAAACCACAAGTAATTTCCAAATTATTTTCAATTCGATTCAAGTGGGTCAGTCAACTTAAATCAATTGAAAGTTCCCAGCATTTAACGTAAGAAAGACCTAGCAATCGGGTGGGTATGGGTGGGTTTGGACGGTGATAAATGGGTTTGGTTATAATCTTAAACCCAAATTAACCCATTAAGGTGGAAGAGGGCGGCTATTACATATCCCTTAATTTTATTTGTAAACCTCATTTTCTTTTATTTTTCAAGATTTTATGAAAAATATAAAAAGTTTTTATGAAAACTGATTGAGTTGTCTATTATGAAACATCATTTTGAAAAATTTTATAGAAGAATATTTCTTTATCGGGCGATTTGATAAGTAAAAGAAGAGTGATGACACCCTATATGAGTGAAAGGAAACATTATAAAAAGTCTTTACAAAAAGATGACTTTATTTTATTTTAAACTTAAACGAAAAGAATAAAAAAAAAAAGAAAGAGAGAAAGAAAGAAAAGGAAATTGTAAACAAGTAGATTATTTTTATTTTTTTTTTATCAAGAAGTACATACCAAATGTCTTGCACCTAAGTTAGGTCTTAACTAATCCTCTTAGGCAAATACAATCCCCGTCCCACATTTGTGGGATAACTAGTAGATGAATCTTGTAAAAATATCTAATGAATCTTCTTGCATTCTAGCTGCTTGAAATTTTAATTACATTATGCGAAAATGAAACAAAGACCTAAAAAGAACTCACCTCCTTGTAGAGCAATGAGCTCTTCATTGGGACACCCAAGAAAAGCCAAGCCAAGCCATTAAAATACATAGTAAGAGAATAATTTGATAAGATATTTATCAAATTGAATCAAGACATAGATTTTTTTTGTGTATGTGTGTTTTTTTTTTTCCTCCCTCTTTTTGCACTCCATTTGTGTTGCCGCGGTAGTCTCACCACTTGTATTTTATATATATAAGTTGTCTGCACACTAAATTTTATTTTAATCCATGGTGACCATGAGAGTTGTGACTGCATACTGGAATCACCAATCTCTCATGGTCCTACCTTGCAATCCTACGGCCTGTAAATAACGCATCTCCCCTAGGTGTCCTCATTTAACGAGATGGACAGATGGTGGGCAACATGAGACATTGGGAAACTCTTATTTGAAATTCTAATGCTTCTTTAACATGGACAAATCGAGTCAGTTTCCTCTTAAACATAAACATATCTACCAAGTTTATGTCATGTTCACACTGTATCTCCCGTGCCTCTCCTTTTGACATTTATATATTTGTCATAGTTTTGAAAATTCAATATTTCTTCCATTCTATAAAGATAGACCATTTTTATTATTTTTTATCTTAAAATTTGTTTATTTGAAAAACTTAAATTAAAAATTTTTGAAACTTTCCTATATTACCCCCATGTTGTTTTAATACTAACTATTTTAGCAAAAAACCTAACACCAAATTAAAGATAATATTTTTAGAAAGATGAAGTTTAATAAATGAGAAATCAACTGCAAAGATGATTTTTTTTTTTAAATTGCGTATTTTGTCAAAATTGATCTATTTTTATGAAACGGAAGGAGTAAAAAGGTTCAATATGTTAGCTTTCGAAATGAGAATACGAATTTATTATTAGAGGCACTGGCCTATGCATCCCGGAAGGATTGATCTAAGCCAAATGACTTGGATACCTGTTTGACCCCACCCAAAAAAAAAAAAAAAAAAAAATTCCTCACATAAGGTTTCATCAGATCAGCTTTTACTCGACTGTTCGCTTAGATCCTGTGGCTGGGATTTTAAAAGGCCACTTAAGTGAAACACACGGGTCGCACTCCTATGGTTTCGGGTCAAAAGAAAAAGACCCTAATGCAAGCTGGGTGTACCCAAACTCCCACCCCTGGTTCTCCCTTCGCTGGGTTGCAATCAACCGCCGACGTCCCTCAGCCATCTGAGAAAATGGGTCTCCTCAAACACGAGGTTTTGTTCCGGTCGCGATCTGGATCTGGATCTGGATTCTAAAGGTGGGTCTCGTCACCAGCCTTACCGTCCCCTCGAGGAGGCTTACTGTAGCCGATGAAGACATCGCCGTCAACGGCAAACAAACCCTCTCCTTCACCACACCCCGAGACCCTCCTCCTTTGACTCGTCTCGTGCTCTCCCATCCCCCTCCCACCTTTGCCTCATCTCGTGCAGCCCCTCAGATCTGGATGAAGACGTCTTACTTCACAACAGCGGGGTTCAGATTTGCTTGTTAGTCGGTCTGGGAGGTGAAGAGATGTTCTAACCTCTCCGCCGGCGGCGGTGCTCAGTTGTCCGGCGAGAAAAGAGGGGTTGATGGTACGGTTAGGGTTTGGGAGAATGGGCTGGGGTTTTCCTTGTTGACCTGGTTATGCCTCATGACCCGAGATCCATTAAGCGGCATAACCCGCATGTTGGCCTAAGTTGGTGCCTTTTAGTCTCGGCCTTAGGATTGAAATTAACGGTTGGATGAGGGGTGACCCTCATAACCTTGTATGAGGGTAACCTCATAAAAAAAAGACTCTATATTGTTATTATATATAACCGACCGTTAATTTCTCGCCGTGTTGATGGTGAAAACTGAAAACGTGGATGGGTTAGCGGTTGGCTGTTACGAGAATGAATAAAACAAGAACAAAAACACACAGATTTAGGAAAATGTAAACTGCAGATTTTCAATCCATGAGATGTGTTGTGGAAAATAAGGAAACATTATAGTATTATACCAACAACCGCTCAAAATAAGAAAAGATAAGATCATACAACCCAACTATATATGACAAACCAATAGAAAAAACAGAAACAATATCCAAACCACAAAGACACTGCACACAGTCACCTCCAAACATGGGCATGAACACTTGAACAGCATTGGTATATGAACTCGGCGAATGTCTCACCCAAGTGTAATATGTGTTCAACATCCCACACCCTTCCTATGGGAAAAAAATGAGCAGGCTGATGCCGCTGAAGGGGGCACCTCGGTTCTCTCTTGTGGTACAAGCTCAGCCGCTTCCCTTGCGATTACAACAAAAATTGAGCCCACAATCAAAAAGGTTATGAAGATAAGCTGAACCATCTTATAGACGCTTATTTTGCAGGGAGCCATTTCTGGAGAGAGAGAGATAATAAGAAAGAGAAGAGAATGAAAGCTTAAGAGGTTATGGCCAATGAGAGATCAAAAGGACGAGAGAGAGAGAGAGAGAGAGAAGGATATAGTGAAGGGGAAGGAGGGCCAAGCTCTGATATATAAAGACATAATCCCGTGGATCCGTGGTTAGTAGGTCTTGATCATCAAGATCAGATCACAGCTGAAGAATAGATGAACAAGGGGATAAGCTAGGAGAATCCAATACTGTTGATGCTGGTCACTTTCTTTGAAAATTTGACACACACACGCGTTCTATAATACTCAATTTGCCCATTTTATTTAAATTTTAATCTTTTATCCCACCTAATTATCATTTCCCTTACCAGACCCATTCCCCTCTTTCCTAATTTAAAATTTCCATATCATGAATAAAAAAAACTTCTCACATTCCATTCAAATGTATTTTGTTATGATTATTTGTTACTTGGATTTATTTATTTGTTACTTTTAGTTTATGTAATAGCAAAAAAAAAAAACAAAAGAAAACAAAAAAACTTTTTGATCTCCATTAATGCCACCAATTACCATTAAACGCTCATAATTTATCTGATTGTGTCATTATCTCATAGTGACGTGCTATATAGTCTTTCCCCTTCATGAAAGCCATGGTCGTTTGTGAGATATTTTAAAGTGAAAGAAGTTGGAGACAGCCAAGCAACTTGAGTAAGAAAAAGGAGAGGAAGCACAAGTTGCGAGAGAGCACGGGCGAAAATGTAGTCTAGTCATGGAAAATGGAGTAGTGTCACTCTTTTCCAATTTTTTTTTCTTAATTTTCTTTTTAAATTATGTAGAAAAAGAAATTCATGTCATGTCAATGACTGGATCATTATAAAAAAATGAGGGATCCATAACATTTTTCTAATCCCATAACTTGGAAACAACCTAAAGTATTTATAAGATATGTTCTTATCAATAGTACAAAAACCATGCGTATCCTGCATTCATATTGATTAAGCATAATTGGGCAATTCATGGCCCTAGTTGGAGGTTTAGATCATCAAGATAAGATTAATGAACTACCTAAAGATGGGCAAAATAGCCTAACTACTCCCTATTGGAGAACCCACGATTCTTAATGGTTTTGAATTATTCAACTCCTTATTCCCCCTTGTCGCATAAAAGGTGCACTCTTCTTGCTTTACTAGCTCGAGCAACCTTTAGAGACCGACTTTCTTAAAGTAGATTGGGGGACGACTTTGACTATTTGGACTATGATGTTTGGGTGGTTGTTGCATGGACAAGTGTCTCAAAATTCGAATCGAATCTCTTTCTTTGTTGGGCTAAGTTAACGTAGGACTAGAAGATTCGATTGCCGTAAATGGCCATATTGATTTGACAAGTTAGGCGGGGACCGGACCACTTTAACTTTTTGGACGTGGGATATTGTGGGTGGTTGTTGCCTATTGGATGAGATGTGTCCAAATTTGGAATTGCACTGTTTGCTTGTTTCATTATTTAATCATGGAATTGGATATCGATTGATGGGTAAGTTCCCTTCTTCTTCTTTTTTTTTTTTTTTTTCTTTCAATATCACCAAAAGAAAATGTGTCATTATCACTAAATAGATCGAGCAGGAATATACCAAAGACAACAACAGTAGACACATACGCAGCACGGATTTCCTCACCCCAGAATGTGATTATCACTTAATTATCAGGATTAACAATTAAAAAAAAAAAGCCATGTTTTCACAGTTTAGTGGCAAGGATTATGCTGTTAGAATCATATATATATATATATATATATATATATATATATATATATATACACACACAAACTTTAACAGCCTAACATTAATGGCGATTTTTGATCAACGATTTGGCCGCTTTCCGGACAATTCACAGGCAACAAGTTAATGTTCCGTGCTCGGTGCCTCATGATGTGTTTTGATCCCATCACCATTTGCCTTCTCAATGTGCTGAATTTTGGTGCGAATTTTTATTTTTATTTCTTTTTTACAAATGAGCGAGTACATTTCAAAGCACACACTTGGGTGGGGTCCATGATGGCGCGAAGGTCAACCGTGGATGTGATTTTTAACCCTGGGGCAATGCATAGTCATTTAGAATCTAGAAAAGAGTCCAAATTAATTATGTGCTTAGTGGGTCCACACAACATATCTACACTCTGCAATAAAGGTAGGAGTAGATAATTTTGTGTGACCCAATTTAAGGATTGTTTATACATAGATCGCATCAGCCATGTCAGATCGATGACAACCTGCCACGTGACCCTCCAGTCTAATGGAAGGTCACCACATGGCCTGATGCTACACTTGACACGTGCCCACTACTCTAGTGATGTGGTCTCATTCCTAATGTTCTAAGGCACCATATCTCACATACCTCTCAGAAGGTCGCCGATCTCGCCCTACGAGATTACCGATATTGTTTATTGCCTTTGCCTCGCCTCGCGATGGTACCAAGGTCGACTCCAATATCACCATCTTAAGTCGCTATCAGCTTATGGCATATCTCACCCATCTCCAGATGGTTACCTCCCTTATCGGAGATGCCCTTCTCCGGAAGGATGCTTAACTCGCCATCTTAAGTCGCTATCAGCCTATGGCATATCTCACCCATCTCCGGATGGTTACCTCCCTTGTCGGAGATGCCCTTCTCTGGAAGGATGCTTAACTTGCCATCTTAAGTCGTTATTAGCCTATGGCATAGCTCGCCAACCATAAGTCGTCAGTGGCCTTCGGCATAGCTCTTGCTTAGTGCCTTCTTCGGCCTAAGTACCATCGGTGAATACGTCACAGCTCATCGAGGCTGCCCATCTCTGGATGGATGCCTTCTTTGACGGGTTGCCCGAGCTATCTCGGGGTGAGTCCTCGTACCCCTTTCAGGTCGGATGCCTGTTGCATCGTGCAGCGAGAGCCAAGTTGTCGGCCTGACACGGTCCACTTGGAGTGCCACAGTGGCACTACACCCTTGCACCATGCCTGCCCAAATCGGGCAGTACTTGGAGAGCTCAATCTTGGGCTTGGTGTTTGGGCAAGGTCGTCGACCTTAACCCGGATTCTCATTGGGATGGTTGGAGGATCTTGGTTTGGTGGCTAGAGAGAAGGTTATCTAAGGTACGGGTCGCTCCCATGGCATTGGGAATCAACGAACCTGTCTTAGTCAGTCTGATGGCAGTTGAGGGAACGTGATCGGTCATGTCACTGCCTGACACGACATGGTCGCCTAGCCTGACACAGTATGGGTAACCATGCACACGGCACCGTTGCAGCAGGCCTATTCTTAGCCTAAGCCTGCTGCCCCCATTACCCTACCTACCTACCTACCCTACTAACCCTGCTAGGCTACCCTAGACTCCACTACTATAAAAGGCCATTTTTGCCCTCTTCCTCAAGAAGGAGAAGAATGGACGATAAGACTAAGAAAGACGAGACCAAGCGAGACCTGGTGAGCCAACACACCAACTCGGTAACCCACCACTAAGGTCTTTTGCTTCAACCTTCCAACATACCTACATTCCAACACTCCACCTTAACCACCATCACTTATCCAACATCACCACCATTATCAATACCATCCAACATACCACCATGACATCCAAAACCCCACAATGGGATCGGATCGCTATCAAGGAAGGAAGGCGGGTCAACCCCACTTCCTTGCCTTCTCCTAAAATATATCTCCAAGATTCTATTGGATCAGAACCCGCCGGCTGCAATCACGCCTCGAGGTTGCGGACCTTACTGTCCTCTCATTTTCCTCACACTGCTATCAGGCTGCTTTTCTCTCTCCTCCGACTTGGTCGTTCCAGCCATCCCCTCACTTTACATAGTTAAGAACGAAGTTCCTCTCCAGAGAACTTCCTACTATCAACAGTTTTCCTTTGTGTCGACCCACCAACGATCCCTTCCAATGGGTCCTATGTCGACGACTCCCCCCTGGGGTGGCCTACTATGACTCCAACAGCTATCTAGCCACTTCGCATAGCCAACCTCCATGGACTACAACCCATGTGGGCCCTATTGACTCCATGTCAATATAAACCCATGAACAAGGATTAATGCCTTTGTGCTCCTCTTTCACTTTTGAACCTAGTGGGCCCACCTTCTACTTTGAGAACTTTATCGATGCCCCATTTCGCGAAAGATTCGGTTATATAAAGATTAATTACTATAATTACATATCTAAGTTTCAACATTTTTACTTATTTATTATAATTGAATTATTTCCAATCATCTGGTCCTATAAATAGAAATTAATATTGTACAAACTTTCACCCTAGGGAAATTAATGTTGTATGAACCTAGTGGTGCTATCCATCCTAGGTAGCTTATCTATCCAATAGCATATTATAAGCTATCTTCTTTACAAGATTTCCACCAATGAAATCTGGAAGCAAATGATTTTTTGTCACTATTTTTTATATTACTTCTGGAGGATTTACTTCTCGAATTTTCTATATATGAATCATTTCTCCCATGATTTATTTATTGGTTAAAGGTTTTTTAATGTCATGATCTTTTCGCACTCACATCGTAGCGCATGCACACGCGTGAGCTTCATGCAATAGATCTGGGCTAGACATTCCTTAACCAGTGCGCCTATCTTGATCCATTAGGCCAAATTTGGGTACGAGAAACATAATTAAAGCATGTCTTGAATATTTGGATATGGGCATTGTTTTTGTCTATTCTTTGGAGTTCTATTGTTTGAGATTTAAGAGAAAAAAAAATGCAAAATTGTTGAGAATTGTTTATATGCTTTGTGGGGCGCGCATACTTGTTTGAAATTTAGTTTTTTGATTTCATATATACACACACACACATATATATATATATATATATAGTTAATAGAATCTACCTCTAACTCTAACTCTAATCCTTTCTTCCTTTGGATTCACAAATGGTGCTTAATGCGTCTCCAAAAGATTGAATATGAGATTACTCATTTAACGAGTAAGAAAAATACTATTAGGTTATTATACCATAAACTATGCTCCAGATTTTTTCTATAATTGAAACGTTGTGTAGAATATTAGTATATGTTTTGGGCAAGTGGGGCACTACCTTACCGCATTAACCAATCCTCTGGTTACCAGTGGATCGTTAAACTTAAGTTATCTCCATTGTACAATAACTAAAATTTTATTCTACACTATTGGCCTCATTCTCTTGGATTGACGTGGCGTAGTAAAAGTGAGATTCCAATCATGTCTCTTTCGTTTGTATTGAACGATACCAATAATGCGATAGGCTTCAGATGTGCATATGGCTGTACCCATGTGCGGATGGGCATTATGGCTTCAGATGTGCATTAACTATGGGTAGGTTAAAGCTCACCTGCTCAGAGGTCGAAGCTTTTGGGAAATGAGCACATTCCTTTTGACTGCTGTTGGGTTTGGAGGAAATTTGCTCAAAATGAGAAATATTGACCATCCTCTCATTAAGCACCAAGTGGGTGATGGGGAATTTTTTTAATTTTTTTTAAGACCACAAGCATCCAGTAGTCTCCATTCACCTTGTCTATGGTCCTCGTGTTACGCCTTCATATATACCTATATATATCCTGCCTTGTTATACTTGAGAGATTGCCAACGTACGTGACAAGTTGGCTTAGTGGGGAGTGGGGACTAAAAACGAACGACTCTCGTGTGTTGTGCGGTTGCCATCAAGGGAGCCGTGATCATCTCTTGTTTATAGTGTGTCACAGCCGGTTTAACAAGTAGAAAACTCAGATCAAGAGGTTTGAGGAAGAAAATGCTTCGATACCTTTCTCTTACAATGGATGGGCATTAATAGCCAAAGTACAAAAATCAGAACCTAAAGTTTAGGATGGAGAATAGCTTATCTAGGAAAGCAATAACCACTAATAATTACAACAATCTTATTCTATTTTGTACAGCTAATGATAGATACAAATTAAGAATGAATCAGCGCAACGGCTCGTAGATAACTACAGCGATCCTTAACATAACACCACTTTTGTATAGAATAAGACTAAAAAAGCACATTCAAAGTTAGTATACAACACCTTTGTGTAGAATATACAACACCTTTGTGTAGAATAGGACTAAAAAGGCACATTCAAAGTTAGTATACAAAGTAAGATATAACTCAAGCCGTGCTCAACTACTCCTCGTGGTGCCCACGTGAATTTCAATAGTATTTCAATAATATTTACCAAAAATTTTCACTAGTTTTCATCAAAATAACAAAACTCAAATTTATCCCATAAAAATTATTTCCTAATTGTAGGAAACAACAAATAATTCTCAAATTATATCCACAGTTCCCATAGAGGACAACAGATGAACAAATCCTTACTTTTTATTTCTCATCCTTTTTGGGGGAAAATGACAAAATCGTGGGTTAAAATAAAAGTAATCTTCAAAAGAGGGATAAAATTCTCATATTTCTTTCAAAATCTCAATAATGAATTTTAATCCTAAATAGAACGGATTTAGGATCAAATATCTACTATACCATTTTAGTAAAAAAAATTTATTTTTTTACCCTACCTAAATCCTATCAAATTGAACTCCTACCTCTTTATTAAATAAAAGAGGGAGACTTTTGCCACCACAGAAAATACTTTAAACCTCCCATTAGTTTACATTTTTTAAGGTTTTATGAAAAATATGAAAGATTTTTACGAAAACTAGCCATATTGTCCACTAAAAAACATTATTCTAAACAACTTTGTAGAAGAAATTTTTTTCAAAATCTGTCATTTAAGTAGACTTTTTGGTCATTTATAATCTCTATTACACTTTCCATGAAAAAATGACCAAAAAGTCTACTTGAATGATGGGTTTTGAAAAAATTTTCTTCTACAAAGTTGTCCAGAATGATGTTTTCAATTAGGTTACGTGATTAGTTTTCGTAAAAAACTTTTATATTTTCATAAAACCTTAAAAAAAATATAAATTAAGTGGAGGGCTTAGAATATTTTATATAGTGGCAATAGCCTGGCTTTAAATAAAACTTAACTAATATTTCTAACATATTGAGAAAGGAAAAAAAAAAAAAAAAAAGTGATAATCTACTTATTTATATTTATTTTTTTTCTTGCCATTGCTTATTGAAAAGCATGGTCTAAACTGAATTCACATACCCAACCATTGGAGGAGAAAAAAAAGAAAAAAAAAACTTTTCATACCCAAATGTGTAGATTGTTATTCTAATTGAAAAAATATATATTATGTTTTGAAAATTTTAAATTAAGAGAGAAGAGATGGGTTTAATGTGTGAGAAGGGTATTTAGGTGGGATAAAAAATAAATAAATAAATAAGGAAGACAAAATGGTTATTATAAAATAGCATATAGTAGATCCCTTCTTTTGGGAATTAAAGTTTATTACTATTATTTTAAATGGAATAAGAGAGATTTAACCTTTTATTTGAAATTACTTTTATTTTGACCTACAATTTGGTCATACTCCTTTATTTTGGGAAATGGTATTACTTTTCTTCTCATCAAATATATGTAAATTAATCCCTACATCTCCTCAGCTAACTTGCAAATTCCAAAATTTCAATGCGAGGAAGTTTCCAAAGTCCCAATCTGTCGCAGAAACAATGGGATATGATATGACTCCTTCAACCATGAGTGCAAGTGTGCAACTTGGTTCAAATTGGGTCAGCTTACTTAAATGAATATATTTTACATGTGAATTGGACCAAATACTAAAACTTCTCAATTCCCGAGTCAAGAGGCCGGTTATTGCAATCCCTCAACTTTATTTGTAAATCTCTTTTTTTTTTTTTACTTTTAAAAATTTTATGAAAAATATAAAGGGTTTTATAAATAAAAAATAATAATAACTGCGTAATTCACTAAAGAACATTATTTTGAACAACTTTGTAGAAGAAATTTTTTCCAAAATCTGTTGTTTAAGAACAATTTTTGACCATTTACAATCTATTTCATTTTTACAAAAACGAAAATTATAAATGACCAAAAAAATCCACTTAAACAATGGATTTTGGAAAAATTTTATGTACAAAATTGTTCAAAATAATGTTTTTCTGGTGGACAACTCAATAAGTATATACCTAGTTAGTAAATACTCGTACTATACCTGTATAATACATGTACGTACATATTTTTAAAAAATACTTTCGTTTGCTGTACAAAGTTCAAATATAATTAAGAATACTCCCCTTTTTTTTTATATATATTTATATATAGCAAACGTATAGTTCACGTATTTGATGTATTCCATATTATACTTATATTAAAATACTCTTAATTGTATTGTTGACAATTCGACTCTTATTATAATTATCGACAATATTACTGTCAATATTTAAAATATCTTGATTTTAAATTAAGATCTAATTTATAATTTTTATAGTATAATTTCTTATCTCTTTATATAAATTTTTTTGGTTTGTTAAAGATTAGATGATTGTATCTATTCTTTTACTATATAAACCACGTTTATTATGATTTTAGGACAAAAACTATAAAATAATTTAGGGAAAGGAAATGTGAAAATATATATAGATCAAGACTTAGATACTTATTAATTTTTAGTCATCTTCTTAGTCAAATTCATGCTTCTTTCTAAGCAACTATACAAAAAATAAAACAAAACAAAATAACAAAATTGATTATTATTTTACATATGATTGATTTTTTTAACAATATTTTATGAATATTTAAATAAAACAATATAAAAATAGTGATATATTACATGAAATAAAGTAACATACTCGTGTATTTTTTGTCCTGAATTTTTAATTAAAATTTCTGTTGTACCCGTATATGCTCCTATCTGTATTATTTCCGTTTTTGTTTTTTTATGCCAAATTTTTCATCGTTCTTTTGTTAAGAAAAATTGAATTGTACTCTGTATGTATGCGATTTGTATTTTTCCATACCGTATTTTATTAACTATGAATATATATAAAAACCTTTTATATTTTTCATAAAACCTTGGAAAATAAAAAAAAAAGATGAAGTTTACAAATAAAATTGAGGAGTTGCAATGGCAGCCCTCCTAAGCCAAACCAGGGAGCATATGTCTAAAGGTGTTGTTCATGTTTAGGTCATTTGACTTTGTGACTCGGGTTTAAAAAATCCAAGTTGCATCAATATTGGTTGTTCTATTATATGGGCTTAGCCCAAGTAAAAGGCCCACCTTCGGTTTCGCTATTACCGTTTAAGAGTAATGAAACAAATAAGTAGTTGCAGTTTTTTTAAATTATTTAATTTAATTTTTTAGTTTCAATGGGGCCCAGCCTATTCATCACAAATTTTGTGATGTGAATGATGGATATCCCAGAGAACGAGGGTAAAATCCCCCCACCGAACAAAAAAAAAAAAAAAAAACAAAGAAGGGAAAAAGAACAGGGGTAAAATTGGAAAATACAAAATTTTTAATTCCATTCCCATTATTGCCAAACCCAAGGAATGGAATGAAATGTCATTCTCACTTATTGAATTTTGACGTATCTAAACATGGGTAATGGAATGGGTAGTCATTTCAAATCCTAATCCATTCCAAACTATTCCCATCCACTAATTCACTATTGTAGGCATGTCAACTTCATTTCACACAAATATGTTTTCAAATTTCAAAATAAAACTTGTAAAAAGAAAAAAAATGGAAAAGGCACGCCGGTAGGGATTTAAAGATTTTTCTCATAAAAGGTAACTTTTATGTTGGTTAGATAATATATCAAGATCAACGCATAATTGTAACATTAATTTTTGGACAAACTACCAAGTGCATGTGACTTGCCTTATATAAAAGACATTTTCCATTTTACTCCCTCTATTTCATATTAATTGTCTTCCTTTTCATTTTAGGTCGTTTTAAAATTATTGTTTTAATAAAAAAATTCATTGATTTCATTTTAATCACTTTCTCAAAATACTCATATGGATGGCACTAATTATATGATATGTACAAAACAAACTCAATTAATGATTGTACTATATTGTGTGCAAAATTGGAATATTAAAGTATAAAAGTGTATGTAAAAACATTTAAGAGGAATTCCAACAAAAAATATGTTTCTTCAAATATTACAATCAATTTGAAATAAATGGAGTAAAAATTATTAATAACAAATGTATGCGAGGGTAAAGATTTAGTTCTCTTAAGCATTTGCAATCCTTCTACCCCACGCATATACTATTGCTTGGTACTAAATAAAGAAAACAAATGGGAAAAAAAAAAAAATTACATATGTAAAACACGATTTTATGGGATCAAAAAATTTAATGTTGTTACTATCACAGCAGCAGCAGCACAGGAACCAAAAAAAATATATATATATATATATATATATATCTTATTATGAAAGCGTTATTATAAACATCGCTTTCAGTATAACTAAAAGGATAGTAATAATAGCGCTTTTCTGCCAGTACAAGCCTTTCAGTTATGACAAAAGCGTTATTATTAATTGCGCTTTCTGTCCCCCCACCCGAAATAGATGCGGCATTTCGTTGCCCCTGAGGCCGCAAATAAAAATGGCGGCTTTAGGATCCAATTCTAACAATGTTGGGAGCTCAGGCCTCTTCCTCCGCCTTTGCCACACCATCCTCCACCCCTTCCTTCGGCACACCATCGTCCACACAGGCTTTCGGCACTCCATCGACACCGTAGTTTGCCTCCGCATTCAAGTTCTGGTTGTTTCGGCTCTCAGACTCAGTCCACTCCTTTAGTTCAATCGAGTACTAATGCTCAGTTCACTACTCAAATGGCTCCCGTCGGTCCTCTTCTCTTCCCCCCTGCTGATCGCGACTTTCAAGTGAGCTTCAATCCAAAACCCTAACCCTAACTCTCTTCTCTTTTACATACATACACATGTATAATCTGTTGGGTTCTCTAATGTGTCAAAATGCCACAATGCATATGTGATTGTTTTTTATTTGGGGTTCCACTCAACTCAAGGTTGGGTGTCCATGATATTGGTGCACTGGTGTGCCAATCCTCTCTGCTGATTTTTAAATTAATCTATTTCAGAGTGGAGTTAGCATTTTCCTCCACTTTTCAAAGCCTCAAGGGTTTCACTATACCAACCACGATAATAACTGTTTTAGCCCATTTCAGAAGCATTACCTTCTGTAGATAAAGGGAGAACGAGGTTGAGGCTGGAATGTGAGGAAATGACATTCATTAGGATGGGGAATCAAGGAAATACTGTAATGGCTCGTTTGTTTGTTTGGAATTGGGCAAGTGGAATGGAATGAAATTTCAATGGTGAGCTACTGCAATGAGAGAGAGGAAAGGAGAAGAGAGCATATGGGAGGTAGCATCATAATCCTGTTATGAGAGCCTCAATCCCATTACCACAGCCCGGGATGGTAATGGGATTGAAGCTCTTAGGAGGCTTGTGATTCCACCTCTCCTCCACTCTCTATTCCTTTTATCTTTCTGTGTCTTTTTTTTTTTTTTTTTTTTTATCTTGGTGGCTTACCATTGAGATCTCATTCCATTCTACTTGTCCCTATTCCATTCAAACAAACGAGTTGTAATAGTAGGCAAGAGGAGAAATAATATTCAAGAAGGTAAAATGCTTTATAACTATATGGAGAGAGAATTCTTAAGACCCACTTGTTTAACTCTATGCAAACACAAAGAAGATGACACTAAATTTTAGTTGTTCATCATGCTAGGAAAGCTTTGAGTGGTGCAAAACTCTTAGGTAGTGCTCTTGGTGCCCACAGGGTGTCTTCCAGACATTGAACAGATGGCATCTGTGGTTTATCTAGAAATACCATGAAACATGCAGTCTCCTATTTGATTGAGCCTTTCCTTGGTTTTCTTTGATGACAAGGTTGATTTTGTTGGACTTTGCAACTTATGAATGTTATCAATTGTCTAAAAGAATGAATACTTTGGCTATGGAAGTCTCAGCAAAAGTGGGAGATTGTGTTATGTTTGTATGCAACATTATTGAGAAAAAAACTTTGGATCCAATGAAACAAGTCACTCTAATGATCTAACTCACTAATTTCTGAATTTCAGATCTTCTGTATATTTCAACACTCATTTTTCTTCTGTTTGAAATTGCATAGCACTTCCCAATCATGGTTGCCTTTTATTCTACAAAGGTAATAAAGAGGAGGTGTTTTTTGATTCTCAAACCTGGCTAGAGTCTGATTGTGATGATTTCTTCAATGTTAATGGAGGTAAGATCACCAAGTTCAATTTTTTTTTTTCTTTTTTTTCATTTCCCTCTCTCTCTCTTGGTTTTTTTTTTTTTTTTTTCCCCAAATAAATTTGATATATTTACTTAGTGTACACAGCAAATACAAACATCACTGTAGATTTCATTGTTTGATCTTTGGTTTATGACTAGCTGCTTTTCTTTCATGCAGATCTCACACCTTCTCATGGAAATACTCCAATCCATCAGAGAATCTTTGCAGAAACTTGTAGACTCAATAGCTGTCTTTTTCTAAATAGAACTCCCAATTTTGTACCTGAACCCTCTCCGACTGATAAGAACAAGAAACAAATTGAGGTATTTCGTGAGAGCTTTGGTAGTGACCCTGTTGATGGCAATCAAAGTGTAAAAGGTACCAAAAGTATTATGACCAATGGAAGGCTAGAAGCCAAGACTGCCATTTATGACCTCCCTCCAAAATCTGCAAATGGAAGTCCGTATGCATCTGTAGTGAACTCTGTTTGCAGTAGTGAAAGTACCCCAAACAGAGGTACCATTCCTGAGAAATAGAAAACAGCCCATTCTGTACAGTGCTGCCTTCCAAGTTTGGTTCAGAACCTGAGCTTCAGTGAGAGGAAGAAGTGATTGAACCCTGCTAAGAGTTGAGGAGGGTAAGCCAAACTTTTTCTATGTCAGCCTATTTGTTACAAGTGTTACTTCTATATCATTGTAATTCTAAGTTCAAGTTTAAATCCCTTCTCTAAGTTCCCTGACTTCTTGGGCAGAGTTCTTGAGTTATCCACGAACCTGATTTCATATGTGTTTTTTTTCACAAGTACTTGGTTAGATTTTTCAATTCTACTACATTTATAAAACAAGAAAAGTAAATTTCATCTATCGTTATATGTTGATGTTGTAATAGCCCTGGTATATTTAAAGGTGCTTTGTGATTAATTGATTGGTACTTCCTCTGTAGAAAATCTTCAGGCCCTTCTACTGTGGAATGATGCACAGATATATGACGAGCCAAGTTTGTTTAAAGAGGTGAGTTCACGTTTTATTTTCGTAGCAAACTTGCACACTGCAAAATTTCAATGCCAGATAGTTTCTAAAGCTATTTGTCTTGGCGAAAAAGGGACGTGATATGAGTCCTTCAACCATGAGTGCAACTCGGTTCAAATTGGTTCAGTTTACTTAAATCTATTTAAAGTTCCTCTGTCACAAAGTCAAATGGTCCAAACCTGAACTTCTCAAGCCCAGAGCCAAACCAAGATAGCGTATGTCTGATGGTTTTGTTCAGGTTTGGGCCATTTGACTCTGTGACAGAGGTTTGAAAAATCCAAGTTGCATCCAATCTTCAAAGCTCAAATAAATTTTCCTCATAAGTTCTATTAGATGGGGCATAAGGCCAAAATATTTAATGGGGCCTTTTATATCGGAGCTTTAATAAGGGTGCCTTTATTGGCATCTGAAGACTTGTTTTTCATCCCTCACTTATTTTACATTTTAAGATTTTATAAAAAAATATAAAGTTTTTATAAAAACCAAATGCGCCATCCAGTAGAAAATATCATTTTGAATAACTTTGTAAAAGAAAGTTTTTCCAAAATTTGTTGTTTAAGTAGAATTTTTGGCCATTTATAATCTTTGTTTCATAACTGGTTAAAAAGTCCATTTAAACAATAGATTTATGAAAAAAAACTTTCTTCTACAAAGTTGTTAAAAATTATATTTTTTTAATAAATTACGTGATCAGTTTTTATGAAAACCTTTTATATTTTTCATAAAACCTTAAACTGTAGAAGTAAGCAGGGGATGTCTTGGGGTGCCAATAGAGGCCTCCTTTTAGTAAGTATATTGAGGCCTTAGGAACTGTAGCCTAAGGCAACTACCTCAATTTTTACCCTATTGAGCCAGGTTTGTTCAAATGATTTTAAGATTAAGATAATCACGATCAGGGTGGTTTTGAGACTTTAGAGCTAGCTCCGAGTTCGGGTTGGGGCAGCTTCAGTGGTTGGGCATGTTTGATGAATTGTTTCTATCATCTCATATATATAATGATTGTATATTTATACGTAATCTACTACAATAGACAGATTTAATCGCTAATATGGCTCATCTTGGCCCTATTAGGAACTTGTTTACTGTTGACGTAGCCATCAACCCAGGCAAAAGTGTTGCGCATGCTTGGACATCCAAAAAGATGTGGTGCTGTTCGAATCCATTGGTCCAAGCTACAACTGGATGAACTTGTCGGGAAATATGTGTTACTTTTATAATTTTGTCAAAATAGTAAGCAAAAGACAAATAAAACGAAATAAATTCTAGAAAATCACAAATTTACAGTACGCAGAAGATGATTTAAACAGAAATAGATTGATTAAAGCTAGCGTTTGACGCTATGTCCTTAGGATAGATTTCGTCCCTCAATTGGTGTTTTGAGTCTCTCAGACATCTGTCTCACAGGATAAAATGATTTGTACGTACAGAAGAAACATTGCAATCTGTGCGTCTGGCGAGCCCTCTATGTTTATATTCTCTCTCTCTCTAATGACAACTCAAAATGAAATAAAAATTCATTCTTAATTATTAACCTCTAATTGTGTACGGAATGAGGTTTATATAGACTCTAAAGTAACTCTCCAGAACAATGAAGAGACATATTGATCAGGTGTGTCTAATGAACATAATTGTTCTGGTTAATAGACATGACTTTTAATGGTAATTAATCTGAATTAGCAAAATTAAATTTTGCTTAAAAAATTAACACGCATGGGTCGGTCTTATTTGACTCAACCCAACTTGGCTCGGTTTGGTGCGGCAGGGCACGTGTGTTTTTGGATTCAAGTCCAACATTGGATAGGTCCTCCCCCTTTCACAAAACGTGGGTGCCTTTAAACTTGGTTGCCCTTAGAAGTCATGGTCAAATCATTCAATCCAAGATTGGAGCCTTCTGCAATTCTGGATGGTCCAAATTGACATGCAGCAGCTATTACATCGGGCCTTAGAATTACACACTGTCTGGTTGACAAATGCATCACCAAGTACACATTTGTACTTCCATCTTAAATATAAAACCAACTTAAAAATTGTCAATGCATGAAGTTTATTTTCAGCATTACCAGGGGAACCTCATGTTGTATTTTGTGACCTTGTTATTAAATGCTTGAGGTTTACTTGAAGTGTAAAACCATCCCTAAAGATAAAGTTTTGCCATTTTAATTTGCCAAAGCAGCAGCCATTGGAAATGGTCTAGGAAAGCTGCTCCGGTGACCGCTAAGAATAGGGAGATTTAATTAACTAAATCAAATAGTGACACATGCATCTGAATTTTGAAAGAGGAAGAAAGGAAAGAAAAGAAGAGAAAGGAAATTTTGAATGAACTGAAATCATAACCATTAACTGCACCAAAAATTGGTGCACCTTTACATCATCAATATTGGAGTCAAAACATTGAAATTTCAGTTTTCTGTGGCTCTTAACAAACTTGTATGTGAGTAAAAAGTCAATAATAGTTAACCCCAAGCTATCAAATGCCACTCTATAAATACCCTTCACATCCCAATCCCACCATTATCATTTCACAAATAAAGTGAAGACAACATAAGAGTGAAGGAGAAAAAGGATGGCATCAGATCAATGTGAAGGTAAAGAAAATTTTTTTGGATCCTACAATGCCAAACTGCATAAAATAGTAGTATTTTTTTTTTTTTTTTCTCTAACTAATCCATATTTTTGTGCCTATGTAGGTAAGAGTTCATGGCCGGAGCTCCTCAGAGCGCAGGGGGAGGTGGCCGCAGCAACAGTTGAGAGGGAGAACCCTTTGGTCACTGCTGTGATTGTGTTAGAAGGAACAGGTGTTACTAGAGATTTCCTCTGCACTAGGGTTCGCATTTGGGTCGACGCGAATGGCATTGTTACAAGGGTTCCTGTAATTGGTTAGGACTCAAAAAGGGCTTGTATTAACCAATCAAATGAGGAGTTCTATTCTCCATATTGTAGTAAAATTAAACTAAATAAAAGTGGATCAAGGGAACTTTTCCCTTTTTTATTATCAGCTTCTCTTGATTTTGCAAAGCGACATTCCAAGTTTAGAGGTAAAAGCGCATAATCATGTTTGTGGTTTTTTTTTTTTTTTTGGGCAGGGGGGGGTGCTTTTACTCGTTGTGTTAGTGATCATCCATCCCATGATGTGTGGCATCCTCCATTTTCCCAAACGTATCCTTATTTTTCCATCAAAAGAGCAAAACTCAAATTCATCCCATATAATAATTTCTGAATTACTCCCAAGTCCCAGCTGCTTAGGAAACCACAAGTAATTTCCAAATTATTTTCAATTCAATTCAAGTGGGTCAGTCAACTTAAATCAATTGAAAGTTCCTAGCATTTAACATAAGAAAGACCTGGCAATCGGGTGGGTATGGGTGGGTTTGGATGGTGATAAATGGGTTTGGTTATAATCTCAAACCCAAATTAACCCATTTAGGTGCAAGAGTGTACGTGGCTATTGCATATCCCTCAATTTATTTGTAAACCTCACTTTCTTTTTCTTTTTTTTCAAGATTTTATGAAAAATATAAAAGGTTTTTATGAAAACTGATTGAGTTGTCTATTATAAAACATCATTTTGAAAAATTTTATAGAAGAATATTTCTTTGTCGGCGATTTGGTAAGTAAAAGAAGGGTGATGACACCCTATATGAGTGAAAAGAAACATTATAAAAAGTCTTTACAAAAAAGATGACTTCATTTTTTTAAAAACTTAAACGAAAAAAAAAAAAAGAAAAAAAAGAAGGGGAAATTGTAAACAAGTAGATTATTTTTATTTATTTTTTATATCAAGAAGTACGTATCAAATGTCTTGTACCTAATTAATCCTCCTAGGTAAATACAATCCCCGTCCCACATTCATGGGATAACTAGTAGATGAATCTTGTAAAAACATCTGATGAATGTAGCAGCAATTTAATAAAATTTGGCAAAACTCAAAATCCTAATATTCTAATTTGACCATTTAACGTGTCAAAACGGACATATAGCCCCACTTCAAGGAAATGGGCCGTGCAGCCCAATATATATTGTTTTGTTGTTCCCAGTTGTAGTGGGCAAAGAACACAAAATTTGGAATCTGAGCCTAACAGCTTATGGGATTGGAACGGCTAGGCCTCAAATGTTCCATTTGTTGGATTGCCCTTTAATTTGTCTCTCTTTTTTCCTTTCACAAACCTGCAAAAGAGTGATCGGCCTTGTCTTGTCTTCCCTGGAGGATTGCTTCTAACATAATTAGGAGCTATGTTCAGTGATAATTAGCTTTGAAATGGTAAATCCACCATGGCCGGTCCCCTTATCAGGGGTCGCCTTTCCCAAGTTAATACTTCATTGATTCCAGCCGGCTCTCTCTCTCCTATATATATCCATCATCTGGCCTCCTCAAACTCATACAATCAGAAAAAAGAGAGAGAAAAAAAGAAGTGAGAGAAAAGATGGCAAGTTGCACTGGTGAGATTTTGTGTTAATCTTAATCACGTGGTATTATTATATATGCAGGAGGTAATTATGTATAATCACCTCTAACGTGTGTTCTTTTATATGTGGTTGTGTACATGACAGATACAGGAAAGAGTTCATGGCCAGAGCTGGTGGGCATAAACGGAGAGGTGGCACTAGCCATTATCGAAAGACAGAATCCAAACATCAGGGCCAGCGTTGTGGAAGAAGGTGCGATGGTGACAGCGGATTTTCGTTGTGACAGGGTCCGAGTTTCGGTTGATGGGTTTGGCATTGTGAAGGTGGCGCCTAAAATTGGTTAGCCACCATTGCCAAGGCCTTTTTAAGCACTCTAGCGAGTCGTTGTGTTGTGAAGGAACTACTTTCCTATTGGATTTTATTTATTTATTATTCATGAAATGTGTACTAAGGTGAAATGTGTACTAGCTCAATGGTAAAAGAGTAATATAGTAATGTTAAAGTTTTATCACATTTGTATTAATGTCCACAAAATTTGAGTTTGTTTTATTTTCAGATCCAAGGGAAATTTGCATAATTTACATAATTTACTAGTACGTGCCGGCATTAGAAACCTACCTAAGAGTATCACGAAAGAATTGAAGACTACGTGCTGTTAGATAAGGTGGATATTTTCACCCGGTTCTAAATTTTATTATAACAAAAGGGATTCGATCAACTTTGTTATTCATTTCTAGTTATTCATTTTCATTGATAAGAGAAGTAATGGGTTCTAAACTCTTAGGGTGTGTTTGGTATGCGGGAATAGACGTGCAGGAATGGGAATCCTATTCCCATTCCAATTGATTCCTATGTTTGGTTAACTAATTGACATGGGGATTAAATCTGGTAATAGAGTTTATGTAGGAATGAAATACCCAAGTTTGTGAGAATCTCAAACCCACATTAAACGTGGGTTTCTAATTACCATACCTAAGGAATAGGTTTCAAAATAGAAAAAATTCCCAAATGTACCCACGATCATTCCCGCGAAAGGATTATCCATCTAGCACGTCTTCCACAACAATACATCAACCAAGCTTCATCCAAAAGCTGCTTTCTTCAATAAAATTCCTATTATCGTCTTCTTATTATAAAAAAAAAAAAAAAAAAAAAAGCTAGACAGTATAGAAAATAATATTATAACAGTAATTATAACAATAGAAATAAATAATAATGGAAATTGGTATTGCATGAGGTAGGCATTTTTTAATTATTATTTTAGAAGTTGATTGCGCTTTAGAACCAAAAAACAATAAAAATTGAAAGTTAAATCAACATCAATCAAGTATTGTAGGAAAGGGTTTTTTTGGAAACTTAAATTGAATATGATTCCATACCTATATTAAATTGGTTTCACCAAACACTGGAATGGGAATGAAAATTTGATTCCCACGTAAAATTTGGTGCATCCAAACGCTGGTAAGGTAATGGATATGGGTATCCTAAGAATGGGAATCTAACTCCCAGGAATGTTATGCCCATTCCCATTAATCCATTCCCGCAAACCAAACGCACCCTTACGTTTTAAACTAGTTTAAGGATGAATTTTCTTTATAAAAAAAAAAAAAACTGAAAAAAAAAAGGAGCTTATGTTTGGACGTTTAAAAAAAAGACCCCATATAATCCGGGTACCTGATTTTTTTTTTTTTTTTTTTTTTGGGGGGGGAGGGGTTATGTGGGTAAAGATGATTACTGTGAACCCCGGAAATTGGGCCCACAAGGGATTGAAAGAAAATGGATTTGAAAAAGAAAAAGGAAGGGAGTCGCCACCTTATTTTTTAAAGGAAACAAGGAAAACCCTAAAAATCAGGTTGTTTTAGGAAAACAATTTGAATGACTCCATAAAAAAAGGAAAGGCAAAAACCAATCTTTTGAAAACCAAAGAAATCGGGGATTCGGAGGCTAAGTTATGACATGGGAAGGTTCTAGGCAAAGCCTATAGGCACCCATGTCACCCTTTCGGTCTCTCAGTTCATTCGGGCTAAATTAAGATCTTTTCCATACAAAAATCAGCAAGTATATCATCACAAGAATTGCATGCATATCATATATTTCATTCATCCATCCATGCATAATAAGCACATAAAAATAGAAAAAGAAAAAGAAGAAAAGAAAACAAAAATAAACCTAGGATGCTTGGATCCTAGAACGGACTTGAGCCTCACGAAGAGCGCCTACGTACCATGCAACGAAATACATGGATCAAAGTCCACGTAGTTCGATTAGAATTAGGGTTAAGACCTAATATAAACCTATGGTTAAAACCCTAGGTTTCCTTATTTGATCAAAAGAGTTGAATATGATAGAAAGTTTGATTTTAGGAAAGAAATCCACAAAATGGAAACTTTAATAAAAACCAGAATTTTGTTGGTTAAGGAAACCTCTAATTAAACCATAGGATCATATTAAAAATTAACCCTAAATAGGGAGAAGAGAAGGGATAAGGAAGAAAGGTGAATTGGGGCACCTTCACACCCGCTTACCTGAGCGCAATTAGCTCCAAGCATTAGCCATTTCAGACATAAGCAGCCCTATTTGTCATAGGACAAATACCACACTTATTTGCACCCTTACAAGTGCTCAAAACCATGCGAAAACACTAACATGCAAATCTGGACAGAATAGTATTATGACCTAAAATCATCCACTAAGAATGCCAATAGCAAAAACAGCGAACAATAATAAGTCCTAACATATTCCTAGAACCATATCATGCATAAAAACCCTAAAACATACTAACATGCATGCAAAACTATCATGTTTACTCCATATGAAAAACATATACAGCAAATACGAAGAAAAACCAATAAAAAAGTCTACTTTATCATGCTATATGAAAACAAACACGAAACAATGACTCTAAAACCCTAAACTCACAAATATGCTTAAAAACATACAAAACATACTTTCATCATGATAAAACCAAACTAAACAGAAATTAAATCATGCATATTAACTAACTAAAGCAACATAACATAATGAAAATCCTAACTCTAACATGCAATGACACTAATCCTAGCACAAGGACAAACAGGAGCACAAGAATCATAACTATGCATTAAAAACCTAAAGGACAGCCCTAAAGCATGCTAAACAGTAGATAAAAAATAGATATTCCATGTATATTAACTAGCTAGAGTGTTAATACATGATAAAAAAGTTACCTTTAACATGCAATAAGCCTAACCCATATGAAAACCTAGTTTAAGCTTGAATAGAGAAGGAGAATACCTTAGGAAGGGCCTTCCTTGCTGCTGTAATTGTTCGTGGCTCCTCAGGTCTTTAGAGTGAATCAAACCAACACGAATCCTCCTCTTTTTCAAAGTGGTATCACAGCAAATAGATCAAAACTCACTCAACTTTGAAAAGAAATAGAAAACAAAAAGAGAACAAGAGAAAAGAAAAGTGATTTTCGTCACTTTGCAGCAGCAGCAACTTCAATCGCGTTTTTGGGTATGAAAACGTTGGATTTGGACAAAGCTTGTGAAATATAAAGTTGTAGAGAATTGAATTATCTTTCTAACAAGACCAATTTCATCAAATTCTGACTTCGGATGAAAAAGTTATGATTAAAATACGATTGCTGGTTTTCAGAAAATCTGCTGCTGAATTATGACGAATTTCACTCCCTCCAAACCCTCTTCTCCTCTCCCTTGTTTAAAGACATTAAGAGAGTATTTATAGCTGAAATCTGGAGTTTCCCTTTCCTTCCTGGACTAGGTTTCCTTGGAGAATAATCAAAAGGTATTTTATAATGATAAAAGACTTCTAATCTGAATAGGAAAAGGAAATTGTCTTTTATAAAAATTGGGAGACTGACCGCTAACACGCATGCACATGTATCGTATGTGCGTACACACACTCATCACATACGTACACGTGTTAGTGTCATGATAAAAATGGCTAATTTAATAAAATAATTTTCTTTTCATTTTAACCAAAAATCTCATGCTGTGATTCGCACTAATTCTTCAAGGATAATCCGTAAATAACCATACTAAACTCATCATCAGGGCCACGGGACTTAAGATGACAACCGGTACAAAATTGAACCTAGAAATACCTCATATGCATCCATATGAACTCCAATTGACAATTTGGAGATCATTCCAAGGTCAAATGAAAAGTTTGGGACTTAAAAGACGATTATGCCCCTCAAGTCACAAAAGCTCTTATTATCCCTCAAGATCAACTCCAATTTGAACCAAAATTCATATCCATTGTCCTTGTGACTCTAGAAAACTAATGCAAGTGACTAGACTCAAAAACCAAACAAAAACATGCATGAAATGATGAGCCCTAGTAAGGTGGTGCAAAAATGGGGTGTGACAGAAGCCCCTCATTGGCGAACAAGTTACACTTGTGAACCAATGATAAAGAACAACCCATTTTTGGCCAAAAAGCCCGGAGAAATCACACACTGATACCAACAATGACAGGAGGTTGAAAACCTGAGACTGAAATAAGGAAGTGTACTCAAGTCATGAGTATACTTAAACCACTGAGGGTTGATGATTGTCAAGAGAAGCATATTCAAGCCACTACGAATGAACATACTTTTGAAACGGAGAAATATATTCTAGTCACGAATATATTTAACCAAGTGATGAGAATGAGATCTGAAAAGTACGTTCAAGTGACGAACGTACCTTGGAAATGGAGAAGTATATTCAGGTCACGAATATATTTAACCAGGTGAGTGACAAAATATCTGAGAAGTATACTCAAATGATGAGTATACCACTGAAATGGAGAAATATATTCAGGTCACGAATATATTTAACCAAGTAATGTGAGAATGAAATCTGAGAAGTACATTCAAGTGATGAACATACCTTTGAAATGGAGAAATATATCCAAGCGATGGATATACTTAACCAAGTAAGTGACAAAATATCTGAGAAGTATACTCAAGTGATGAGTATACCATTGAAATGGAGAAATATATTCAGGTCACGAATATATTTAACCAAGTAATCTGAGAATGAAATCTGAGAAGTATACTCAAGTGGTGAGAATACTTAATGATTGAGAAAGACTGAGAAGTACGTTCAAGTGATAAACATACTTTTGAAAAATGAGAAATATATTCAGGTCACGAATATATTTAACTAAGTAAGATAGAGAATGAACTGAGAAGTATACTCAAATGATGAGTATACTTAATGATTGAAAAAGACTGAGAAGTACGTTCAAGGGATGAACATACTTTTGAAATGGAGAAATGTATCCAAGTGATGGATATATTTAACCAAGTAAGCTGAGAAGTACACTCAAGTGATGAGCATACCATTGAGATGGAGAAATATATCCAAACGACGGATATATTTAACCAAGTAAGATAAGAATAATTTGAGAAGTGTACTCAAGTGATGAGTACACCATTGAAATGGAGAAATATATTCTAGTCACGAATATACTTAACCAAGTAAGTGACAAGTATGTTTAAGTGATAAACATACCATTGAAATAGAGAAATATATCCAAGTGATGGATATACTTAACCAAGTAAGTGACAAGTATGTTTAAGTGATAAACATACCATTGAAATAGAGAAATATATCCAAGTGATGGATATACTTAACCAAGTAAGTGACAAGTATGTTTAAGTGATAAACATACCATTGAAATAGAGAAATATATCCAAGCGATGGATGTACTTAAGCAAGTAAGATAGAGAATAATCTGAAAAGTATACTCAAGTGATGAGTATACCATTGAAATGGAGAAATATATTCAAGTGATGAATATATTTAACCAAGTAAGTGACAAATAATCTGAGAAGTATGTTCAAGTGATGAACATACCATTGAAATGGAGAAATATACCCAAGCGATGGATATACTTAACCAAGTAAGCTGAGAAGTACACTCAAGTGATGAGCATACCATTGAAATGGAGAAATATATCCAAACAGCGGATATATTTAACCAAGTAAGATAAGAATAATCTGAGAAGTGTACTCAAGTGATGAGTACACCATTGAAATGGAGAAATATATTCTAGTCACGAATATACTTAACCAAGTAAGTGACAAGTATGTTTAAGTGATAAACATACCATTGAAATAGAGAAATATATCCAAGTGATGGATATACTTAACCAAGTAAGTGACAAGTATGTTTAAGTGATAAACATACCATTGAAATAGAGAAATATATCCAAGCGATGGATATACTTAAGCAAGTAAGATAGAGAATAATCTGAGAAGTGTACTCAAGTGATGAGTACACCATTGAAATGGAGAAATATATTCTAGTCATGAATATATTTAACCAAGTAAGTGACAAATAATCTGAGAAGTATGTTCAAATGATGAACATACCATTGAAATGGAGAAATATACCCAAGCGATGGATATACTTAACCAAGTAAGTGGCAAAATATCTGAGAAGTATACTCAAGTGATGAGTATACCATTGAAATGGAAAAATATACCCAAGTGATGGATATACTTAACCAAGTAAGTGACAAATGATCTGAGAAGTATGTTCAAGTGATGAACATACCATTGAAATGGAGAAATATACCCAAGCGATGGATATACTTAACCAAGTAAGTGACAAAATATCTGAGAAGTATACTCAAGTGATGAGTATACCATTGAAATGGAGAAATATATTCAAGTGATGAATATATTTAACCAAGTAAGTGATAATGAGGATCTGAAACTAGGAAGCATATTCAATGGGTGAACATGCTTTTGAAATGGAAGAATATATTCAAGTGATGAATATATTCAACCAAGTATGATAGAGAATGAGAATTTGAAACTGAGAAGCATATTCAAAGGGTGAATACACTTTTGAAATGGAAGAACACATTCAAGCGATGAATATATTCAACCAAGTAGGATGAAAAATCAAGATTTGAAATGAGGATATATGATCAATTTATCAAGATTGAACAGGCATGGTGCAAGAAGAAAGTGACTTAACACATTGTCACTTGAGTTGGCATGACACAGGGGAAATATATTCAACCCTTTTGAACATAAAATCAATTCAAGGAATTGATTTCAAGATGGAATTTGATTGATTTTAAGCTCAAAAAGTGTTGAATATCTCATTTGGAAGGAGGTTTGATCACGCGTCAAGGCGAGACAAAGCGAGAAGCAAAACCAAAACAAAGTGGCTTGGGTGACCACCAGGCCTCGGGAGGCTAGCCGCCCAGGCCTGGGTGGTTACCCGAGCCCGAAGCGGAAATCCCACTTTGAATAGGAAACTTCCTATTCTGATGGGTTTTTTCCTATTTGAACTTGGATTTGTGACCTTTTCCCTATAAAAACACATCCAAGAGGTTCCTAAACCTACTTGTATTCATTCATTAGAAATTATGGAGGCTCTAGACAAATTTTTAGGAGGGTTTTTGAGAGTTATGAGTGCTGAAGCAAAATCTGAGTTCAAGTGCTTTGGCTTGGATCCATTGCTCTCCTTGAGGCATGTGAGGCTTGAAACGAACCTCTTGACTGCTGCTACATATTTTTGGGATCCTCAAGTTCATGTGTTCCGCTTCAACTATGAAGAACTGTGCCCAACCATGGAGGAATTCTGTGCATTGTATGGAGTTTCAACGGTAGGTCCTTTCATTCTCCCTACTCCTCGCCCAAGCTTTCTTACTTCTTTCTCCAATCTACTTGGGATTCACTCACAATATGCCTCTACGTTTGTAAAGGACCATATGGTAGACTTGATGAAATTGGCAACCTCTTTTTTAGCTTGTGATAGTAAAGGTATTCTGAATTTTACCTTTCCTATTAAGCATGCTCTTGCCTTTTGCCTCATTGGTCGTTTTCTTATTTCCACTGGTACTCCACATGTTCCCGTTCAAATCTGTGACTTGATTCCTCTCCTTGCCAAGGGCCATAACTTGATTCCCATGGTGCTAGCTGAAACCCTGAATGGTTTGGATAAAACTCATGAGGACCCAAAGGTTCCTTTAGGAGGTAGCCCCATTCTACTGCAGATGTGGTTGCTTGAAAGACTGAATTTCTTGTCACCAGTTGCCATTACACCATACAAGCCCCAGCATTACTGCCTTCGCCGCATTGAACTACCTGGGCAATTTTCATTGAGAGATTGGCTAGGTTACTTCCAAACCCTTTCTTGGAGGAGTGTCAAGTGGTTTGTATTCATATGGGGCTGCAGTGACCAGGTGCTTCTGCGGACTTCTGGATGCGCCATGGTGAGACTCATAGGACTGAGGTCTACTTCTTTCTATTGGCCTTCAAGGGTTCTGCGTCAGATGGGCGCCATGCAAACCATACCCACTTCCTTGAAAGGTGACTATCCTGTGGTGCCCGCGGGTCTTTCTGTAGTGACTTAGGCGAAGGACCGATGGCCTAGCAAGCTAACACTAACTCAAGTGATAAATACTGATGGTTCATATATGATGAGCTCAGAGTATAAGGAATGGTTGAAAAGCAATTTAAGTGAGAGAGAGACTACTCGAAGAGAAAGGATTTTTGGTCTTATCAAGAATAACGAACTTGGATCTTGCAGAGAAGATATTATGGAAGCAGTGACAGCAGTTTATGAACATGACTTGAGGAAGAAAAGAAGACATAAAAGAGAGAAGAAGAAAGCTGAGGAGCGAGCTGCAAGGAAGCTCAAGAAAAACTGAAGACTCAATAGAATAGGATATTTATGGCACTTTTATAGTTCTTTTACTTAATACCAATGAATTGCTATGTCAATCAATTTTAGTTTTGAATAAATTGCCAATAATAAATCAAATTTGGGATTTTGTTGTTTGATTTAGACCGCACCCAAGGGAACTTTATGGGTTGCCTACGTATCTCCATGGTTTTTTTTCTTCTTTTTTTTTTTTTTTTTTTTTGTTTTTTTTTTGTTTTTGAATGGAGAATCAGGTCTTACGTAGTTCTTATGCCTTAACTTTTGCCTAGGCCGCCCTTGCGGGTTTTCAACCTAGCAGGCTTCAAACATGATATTTCTTTAATTGATCCAAATTAGTTGGACGAGCGAACTCAATTCCATCTAAATCCATGAGGCGAACAGCCCCTGCTGGCAATATTTCCTTGATAATGTATGGTCCACCCCAACTTGGCTTGAATTTCCCTCGTGGATCGAACACTGGAGCTCTGATTTCTTTCAGTACTACATCCCCTTTCTTTAGACCTCGATCTTTGACATGTTTGTTGAATGCTCTGGCAACTCTCCGTTGATACCCCTGAACATGATACAGCGCCCTTAAACGCCTTTCATCCAGCAAAGCTAACTCATCATAGCGGCTCTTAACCCAGTCCACTTCTGTTATCTGGCTCTCCACGGCAACTCTTAGTGAAGGAACCTCCAACTCAACCGGCAACACGGCCTCCATTCCATAAACTAGAGAATAAGGGGTAGCCCCTGTTGACGACCTTATTGATGTTCTGTAACCCCATAGAGCCAATGGCAACTTCTCATGCCAGTCTGTGTGTGAGTCCGCAGTCTTCTGTAGTATCTTCTTGATGTTCTTGTTAGCTGCTTCCACCGCTCCATTAGTCTGAGGACGGTATGGTGACGACAGATGGTGGGCTATGCCATACTATTGCAAGAGCTCATGGGTTTCTTTCTGAAAGTGCTGGCCATTGTCTGAGATAACTTCATGCGGTACCCCATATCGATAGATGATGCTGTGCTGTATGAACTGTGCTACCTTCTTGGAATTCAAGGTCTTGAAGGATGCTGCTTCCACCCATTTAGTGAAGTAATCGATGGCAACCAGGATGTATTCATGCCCATTTGACGCCTTTGGCTTGATCTGTCCGATGATATCTATCCCCCATACCGCGAATGGCCATGGTGACGACACACTTGTTAAAGGCATAGAAGGCAAATGTTGTCCACTGGCGAACAGTTGGCATTTGTGGCACTTCTTGACATGTGCGTGGCAGTCTCTTTCCATGGTAGACCAATAATAGCCTAGCCTCATGATTTTCTTAGCCAACATATAGCCATTCATGTGCGGAGCCCCTGTCCCTTCATGGATTTCTTTAATCAGATGCTCGGCTTCCTCCTCGGTGACACACAACAGGTGGATCCCGTCATATGATCTCCGATATAGCTTTCCTCCACAAAGTATATAGTGACTCGCCAACCGCCTTAGGGTTTTTCTATCAATGCGAGATGCTCCTTCTGGGTACTCCCTTTCTTCAATGAACTTCTTTATGTCATGGAACCACGGACGGCCATCATTCACTTCTCCTCCTCGGATTGCACAACAGTACACAGGCTTGTCTCGGCATTCTATCACCAACGGCTTCACATTTCCCCCTTCAGGTATCTCCACCATGGATGCTAGGGTCGCCAAGGCATCGGCGAACTGGTTCTTGTTCCTTGAAAGGTAGTTAAATTCTATCTCTGAGAACTCCTTGGTTAGAGCTTCCAGGTAGGCATGGTAGGGTAGCAGCTTCTCATCTCGAGTTTTCCATTCCCCTTTTATCTGACAAATGATTAGTGCCAAGTCCCCGAACACTTCTAATTCTTTGATCCCCAATTCAAGTGCCGCTTCCAGTGCTAGGATACAGGCCTCATACTCAACAATGTTGTTGGTAGCTTCGAACCCCAACTTGACCGCCAACGGTGTAAATGCCTCTTCGGGTGAGACCAGCAGGACTCCTATCCCATAACCTTTCTTATTGGCTGCCCCATCGAAGTATACTCTCCAAGTTTTTCTACCAATCTCTAGCACGTCCTCATCTGGGAATTGATCGTTGAACGGAGCGGATGATGACACCGGACAGCTGGCTAGGTAGTCTGCGATGACGCTTCCCTTGATAGACTTCTGATTCACGTACTTGATGTCGAATTCGTTGAGGAGAATTGACCATCGAGCAGTTCTGAATGACAATACCGGCCTTTCTACCAGGTACTTCAACGGGTCCATGCGACTTATCAAGAACACTTCGAAGGACATCATGTAGTGCCGGAGTTTCTGCGTTGCCCATACTAGTGCTACACAAGCTTTTTCAATTGCATTGTACTTCACTTCATAGTCTGTCATTTTCTTGCTTAAGTAATAGATGGCATTCTCCTTTGTAGACCCTTCGAGATATTGAGCTAACATAGCCCCCGTCGCGGTTTCGGTGACCGTTAAGTATAACAAAAGCGGCGCACCTTGCCGTGGGGGAACTAAGATTGGAGGATTGCTCAAGTATCTCTTAATGGTCTCAAAGGCCTCTTGGCATTCTTCGTTCCATACTTTTGGCACACCTTTCTTAAGCAATTTGAAGATTGGTTCGCAAACCATGGTTAAGTTGGCAATGAATCGGCTTATGTATTGAACTCTTCCCAGAAAACCCCGGATCTGCTTCTCAGTGCTAGGCGGCTCCATCTCCACAATAGCTTTTATCTTCCCTGGGTCCACTTCGATACCTCTCTGAGTGATCATAAACCCCAATAGCTTGCCTGCAGTGACGCCGAAAGCACACTTCTGTGGGTTGAGACGGAGATTGTACTTTTTTGCTCGCTCTAAGAATTTCTCTAGTGCCTTGAAATGCCCTTCTCTATCCACGGACTTCACGATCATATCGTCGACATAAACCTCGACTTCCTTATGGATCATATCATGCAATAGGGTCGTAGCTGCTCTTTGGTAAGTAGCCCCAGCGTTTCTTAAGCCAAAAGGCATTACCTTGTAACAGTACGTTCCCCATTGCGTGATAAAGGCTGTTTTCTCCATGTCTTGAGGCGCCATCTTTATCTGGTTATACCCGGAGAATCCGTCCATGAAGGAGAGGAGTGCATGTCCCACTGTACTATCCACCAACACGTCGATATGGGGTAAAGGAAAGTCATCCTTAGGGCTCGCGGCGTTGAGATCTCGGAAATCGACACACATCCTTACTTTCCCATCTTTTTTAGGCACAGGCACTATATTCGACAGCCACTCGGGGTACTCCACAACTTGGAGGAAACCCGCGTCTAGTTGTTTAGTTACCTCTTCTTTTACTTTTAGAGCCCATTCTGGTTTTAATCTTCTGAGTTTCTGCTTTACCGGCTTCTTTAGGGAATTAGTGGGGATATAGTGTTGCACAATATCGGGGTCGATGCCAGGCATGTCTTCATAAGACCATGCAAAAGCCATAATGTTGGCTTTCAAGAGGGAAATCATCTTTTCTTTTTCAACGGGGGAGAGGGTTTTCCCAATTTTAACTTTCTTGGCAATTCATTCGTCCCTAAGTTGATTGATTCCAATTCATCCATATTAGGTTCGGTGACGCCCCTTTTCCTTTGCTCAACGAGCTCCGGGGGGACATCGTTCCTAGGATCTATATCCATGCCATAAATATCCATAGAGGAGAGAAAAGAGACACTGCATATATAGAGAAAGAAAGCACACTTTATTGACTAGGAATAATGGGAATGACACACAAAAGAAAGAAGGAAAACAAACAAATCTGTATCAATACTATGACTCCACAAAGTGAGTAAAGTAGATACATCTTATTGAATTAGGGAAATATTACTAAACTAAGACACCTACAAGCTGCTATCAGGTAGGCCAAGGTCTTCTTCTTCATGGATCTCCGCAATGACACCACATTCAAGGTACCAATTCAGAAGTGGCATGGTAGTATGGCTAATGGATGAACCCTGGAGTTCTTCAATGGTCGAGTCTTCTACGGTGAGGATCATATCTTGGAACATTTCAGTCATAGCCCCTGCATCGAGGTTCTCTGCCCAGTCCTCCTCTTTCAAGCTTCCATATAGATCTTGGATAGAGTGGTACCAACTTGTCAAACTTTGAGGATTCGGCCCTTCTGTGAAGTATCTATCACCAAAACTTTTATCTGCCACGGCTGGGTCAGAACTTGGATAAAAAGTATATGGGATGTACTGCTTTATAGAAGAGTAATGGCGTAATGATTCATTCAGCTCTTTCTCAATGCATTGGACATAATCAAACCCAGATAGCGGTATCGCTGCTGATTCAGGTTGTATCTCACATATAGGCACACCTGCGAGTTTCAATTCATAGTCCCCTTGAAGTGTTACTATGGCTCCTTCATAAGGAAACTTCACCTTTTGATGGAGTGAAGATGGCACAGCCCCAGCAAGATGGATCCAAGGTCGGCTCAACAACAAGTTGAAACATGACGGCACATCCAACACTTGGAATTCTACCCTAAATTCAGTGGGTCCCATGATAAGAGGCAAAGTAACTACCCCTATTACTTCTCGGCGGGTGTTGTCATAAGCTCTTACAGTCTGCCCAGATGGCGTGAAATCAGTGGGTCCCAAACCCAAAACAGTGGCAGTTCGGAGAGGACATACATTCAGTGCGGACCCATTGTCGATAAGAACGGTGGGAACCCTCTTCCCCATAGTGTCAACGGTCACATAGAGAGCTTGAGAATGGCTCGGCCCGCTTTTAGATAGGTCTACATCGGTGAACACGATGGTTGAGTTCTTGGGAGTTGGATTCACCAAATGTACCAATCCCTCGGGGGATGTGTCAACAGGCACTTGTATCTGTTTCAACAGTTTCAACACGGTCTGTCTGTGCTTATGCGAGGCCATGAGCAAGCCCCAAATAGTAATGTTGGCATTGGTCTTCTTCAGCTGCCTAAGCACTTCATCCTCTTCTTCTTGCAAGCTAGGACGCCTCTGCCCTTCCAAATCTTCCAACGGATTTTCAGATTCTAGGTGGGGGGGCTTGAAATGACGACCCCCTCTGGTTATATGGTCCAACTCATCATCGCTAGCCCATATGTCATGGACTTCCTCGGAGTCATTCATCAAGTCATCCCATTCTATCATGTCGATGCTCTCCATCTCTGTCGGCAAGTCATCCCAACCTGAAGGGACTATCGGCTCATCTGATATTGGACTTGGGCTTGAGTACAGCACATAGTAATCATATTTCCCCGACGCTTCACCTAATAGGCCAACCTGAGGATCCCCTGCTTCATATCTTTCTTTCAGCTCTTGTTGGATAGATTTCTTTGGCAACAACAAAACCTTTTGGTCAATGAGGTCTTGGATGATCTTCTTTAGTATAGAACAAGCCTCGGTGTCATGGCCGGGTGCACGATGGTATTGGCAATATTGGTGAGGGGTTGATGGGCTTGGCTTTGGTGGAAGTGGCATGATAAGGCTGTTATTGCGGCAAATGGTGAAGAGACAGGTTAAGGTCATGGGGAGTGGAGTGTATTGTCTTATGGGATGGCGAGGGCGAGAGGATTCAACCCCAATGGCATTTATGGTGTTAGGTGGGGGTGTGTTGTGTGATGGGAGAGGATTACGGGTGACATTTGGACGGGTTGGTGGTGAAATGACTTGCTTGTCAATGAGGTCTTGGACTTGGTGGTGAAGGCAAATACAGCGATTGGTGGCATGGCCTTTGGATTGGTGGTACTTGCAGTACTCATTCTCATTGTAGCTCTTGGGTAAGGGATTTGGTGGAGGTCTTGGGTCGAGTGGCTTCAATAGGTCACGACTTATGAGCTTTTCAAGGACTCTTTCGAGTGGCATGAATAGGTCAGTGAATTGGCGAGGTGGGTTGACATCATTGAGAGAAAATGGTTGGATTGGTTGAGTTATGGTGTTGACCTCGGCATTGTTCTTCCCAGTAAAGTTTGTCTTGCGACTCCTCACTTCCTCAGTCTTGATTGTCCCATCATTGATAGCATCTTCAACCTGCGTGCCAGCCCCAATGAGAGCTTTGAAATTTGGGAAATAGTGGGCAAATAGGTGCTTGTGATACACGGGCAGCAGGTTCTTAACCACTAACTGAATTTGGTCCTCCTCATTCGGCCTATCCGTCATTCTCGACGCCTTTTGTCTCCACCTTGTAATGTAAGCGGAGAAAGTTTCATGAGCCCCTTGCTTGGTAGTTTCTAGGTCCCTTCGAGTAACGTCCACCTCTGTGTTATACTTGTAGTGCTCTGAAAACTCATTGCATATGTCTTCCCAAGTCCGGGTTCTATTCTCATCCAAAGATAAGAACCATTTCAAAGCAGAAGTGGCCAAGGTTTCATGGAACATTTGAGCTAAAAGCTCGTCAGTAGCCCCTCGAGGGTGCATAGCTCGCACGTACATCTTCAAATGAGTCTTAGGGCAACCCGTCCCATCGAACTTTTCTAACTCCGGCATCTTGAATTGTAGTGGAATACGAGCCGTTGGAAACAGGGATAGAGTCCGCACATCGACCATGTCATCAGCCCTGCGAATCCCTTTTATGGTTCTCTCCAAAGCTTCTACCTTGCTAGCTAACACGGAATCACTGCTAGTACCTTTCCCCTTGGCTTCCCCTTCTAGGTTGGTGACCTCAGGTTTCGAGCTACTTTCCCCCCTTGTCTTGGTGTTCTCATTGGATTGAGGTCCCTCTTCGGTGCCAGCCCCATGAGGTATACCCGAGGAATGGGCCTTAGAGCCATTTTGTTCAAGATCCGCCATCTTCTGTTGGTTCTCTTGAGCCATTTTCAATGCGGTATCGGATGTCTCGGCGGTATGGTCAAGCTTGGCCATGATGGCTTTCAGGCAAGCCTCAAGGTCAAAGTGCCCCTCACTAGTTCTTTCGTCGGTCATGTCTATCTGATGGGTAGACTCAACACTCACTAGACGCCCTTGTGGATTGCGGATCCAAGCCAGCACGTCTATGGATAGAAAAGTTTTAACCTTTAGCCTAAGGACTTGTCCTAAACCTCCATATTTTCCTTAATGAATTCGGTCTCTACACCATGTTCAATTAATTTATTCCTTTTATCCAATTACCTTTACAGGGGTCATGGATTAAGGGTATGTTTTAAAGAATAGGGCATAGAGTCCTTCAATTAGGTTTAATTAATCCCCTAGGACTAGCACATCACAAACATAGCTTTACATCCTATTTCCTTAATTTATTCCTCCTAACCCATGGCCTTAACGAAGGCTAGGGTTTAAAGGTCTATATTAAGGGCATAAGATATAAAGCCTCACACCACAAACACGGCATAGCATCATTACAAACAATGTGGGTGCATAATGGTGAGACCGTAGTGTCCTACAAGTCTGTCTACATGAACTAATGATAAGGGTAGGCTGGGGTCCTTCACTTGCTTGAGCAATCCTTATACCTAACCACATGTGGCATCAGGAACGCCGCGTGGGTCCAGCAGTACGTGATTAACTCATTTAATATACCCAAGGGCAAGCCCAAGGGTACTAGGCAAGAGAGGTTGATAGCTTTCGCCCCAACACATGGAATCAGGAAAACCAAGGTTGAGACTAGGCCGATCGTTGGCAAGGATACATCGAGGGACATCGATCCTAGCATGCAAGAGTTTGCGCACACAATGCAACAAATGAAAGCACACAATCAAGCGGATGCAATGTGATTGATTTTAATTAAACATAAGAAATTAACCTAGCCCAATTAAACTTTATAGAGTCTAGCCCACAACATCCCCAGTGGAGTCGCCAAACTGTGAACCCCGGAAATTGGGCCCACAAGGGATTGAAAGAAAATGGATTTGAAAAAGAAAAAGGAAAGGAGTCGCCACCTTATTTTTTAAAGGAAACAAGGAAAACCCTAAAAATCAGGTTGTTTTAGGAAAACAATTTGAATGACTCCATAAAAAAAGGAAAGGCAAAAACTAATCTTTTGAAAACCAAAGAAATCGGGGATTCGGAGGCTAAGTTATGACATGGGAAGGTTCTAGGCAAAGCCTATAGGCACCCATGTCACCCTTTCGGTCTCTCAGTTCATTCGGGCTAAATTAAGATCTTTTCCATACAAAAATCAGCAAGTATATCATCACAAGAATTGCATGCATATCATATATTTCATTCATCCATCCATGCATAATAAGCACATAAAAATAGAAAAAGAAAAAGAAGAAAAGAAAACAAAAATAAACCTAGGATGCTTGGATCCTAGAACGGACTTGAGCCTCACGAAGAGCGCCTACGTACCATGCAACGAAATACATGGATCAAAGTCCACGTAGTTCGATTAGAATTAGGGTTAAGACCTAATATAAACCTATGGTTAAAACCCTAGGTTTCCTTATTTGATCAAAAGAGTTGAATATGATAGAAAGTTTGATTTTAGGAAAGAAATCCACAAAATGGAAACTTTAATAAAAACCAAAATTTTGTTGGTTAAGGAAACCTCTAATTAAACCATAGGATCATATTAAAAATTAACCCTAAATAGGGAGAAGAGAAGGGATAAGGAAGAAAGGTGAATTAGGGCACCTTCACACCCGCTTACCTGAGCGCAATTAGCTCCAAGCATTAGCCATTTCAGACATAAGCAGCCCTATTTGCCATAGGACAAATACCACACCTATTTGCACCCTTACAAGTGCTCAAAACCATGCGAAAACACTAACATGCAAATCTGGACAGAATAGTATTATGACCTAAAATCATCCACTAAGAATGCCAATAGCAAAAACAGCGAACAATAATAAGTCCTAACATATTCCTAGAACCATATCATGCATAAAAACCCTAAAACATACTAACATGCATGCAAAACTATCATGTTTACTCCATATGAAAAACATATACAGCAAATACGAAGAAAAACCAATAAAAAAGTCTACTTTATCATGCTATATGAAAACAAACACGAAACAATGACTCTAAAACCCTAAACTCACAAATATGCTTAAAAACATACAAAACATACTTTCATCATGATAAAACCAAACTAAACAGAAATTAAATCATGCATATTAACTAACTAAAGCAACATAACATAATGAAAATCCTAACTCTAACATGCAATGACACTAATCCTAGCACAAGGACAAACAGGAGCACAAGAATCATAACTATACATTAAAAACCTAAAGGACAGCCCTAAAGCATGCTAAACAATAGATAAAAAATAGATATTCCATGTATATTAACTAGCTAGAGTGTTAATACATGATAAAAAAAGTTACCTTTAACATGCAATAAGCCTAACCCATATGAAAACCTAGTTTAAGCTTGAATAGAGAAGGAGAATACCTTAGGAAGGGCTTTCCTTGCTGCTGTAATTGTTCGTGGCTCCTCAGGTCTTTAGAGTGAATCAAACCAACACGAATCCTCCTCTTTGTCAAAGTGGTATCACAGCAAAGAGATCAAAACTCACTCAACTTTGAAAAGAAATAGAAAACAAAAAGAGAACAAGAGAAAAGAAAAGTGATTTTCGTCACTTTGCAGCAGCAGCAACTTCAATCGCGTTTTTGGGTATGAAAACGTTGGATTTGGACAAAGCTTGTGAAATACAAAGTTGTAGAGAATTGAATTATCTTTCTAACAAGACCAATTTCATCAAATTCTGACTTCGGATGAAAAAGTTATGATTAAAATACGACTGCTGGTTTTCAGAAAATCTGCTGCTGAATTATGACGAATTTCACTCCCTCCAAACCCTCTTCTCCTCTCCCTTGTTTAAAGACATTAAGAGAGTATTTATAGCTGAAATCTGGAGTTTCCCTTTCCTTCCTGGACTAGGTTTCCTTGGAGAATAATCAAAAGGTATTTTATAATGATAAAAGACTTCTAATCTGAATAGGAAAAGGAAATTGTCTTTTATAAAAATTGGGAGACTGACCGCTAACACGCATGCACATGTATCGTATGTGCGTATACACACTCATCACATATGTACACGTGTTAGTGTCATGATAAAAATGGCTAATTTAATAAAATAATTTTCTTTTCATTTTAACCAAAAATCTCATGCTGTGATTCGCACTAATTCTTCAAGGATAATCCGTAAATAACCATACTAAACTCATCATCAGGGCCACGGGACTTAAGATGACAACCGGTACAAAATTGAACCTAGAAATACCTCATATGCATCCATATGAACTCCAATTGACAATTTGGAGATCATTCCAAGGTCAAATGAAAAGTTTGGGACTTAAAAGACGATTATGCCCCTCAAGTCACAAAAGCTCTTATTATCCCTCAAGATCAACTCCAATTTGAACCAAAATTCATATCCATTGTCCTTGTGACTCTAGAAAACTAATGCAAGTGACTAGACTCAAAAACCAAACAAAAACATGCATGAAATGATGAGCCCTAGTAAGGTGATGCAAAAATGGGGTGTGACAATTACGTTTGAAGTAACCATTTTAACGAGAACTGTACCAATACAAAACTTTTCAACCACAGTGCCAAGCCAAGAGAGCTTATGTTTTTTATTTATTTTTTTATTTTTTTTCAGATAAGCAATATTGTATTAAAAGGAAAAAAGGGGAGTACCAACACCTCCTTCTAAGACCTCCGCTCTAAGAACAAAAGGAGGAAGGTCAGAGATTGGGATGGCTCCATAGCGATTACAAACAGCTGCCCAGGATGCCAAAGAGTGGGCAGCACCATTAGCAATCTTGGGCACTAATCTTACAACCCAAAAAGGAAACCCAGAGAGGAGAAATCTAGCATCATTAATCAAAGTAGAGCAAACCCAGGGGGGAGAGACAGACCAATCATCAAGAGCTTCTAACACTACCATAGCATCCCCTTCCAAAATGATATTTGGTAATCCAATACAACTAGCTACAGTAAGGCCCAAACAGGCAGCTTTGGCCTCTGCCACTGTCGGGTCAAGGAGGACCTCCTTGGCTATCCAAGCAAAAAGGAAAGAGCCCTTGTGATCCCTAGCAACAGCACACAAGACAGAGAATGAGTGTCTAATGGTGACATCAACATTAATCTTCACCCATCCTTCGGGAGGAACACACCAAGGAAAGGCAGGGCAAACTCGTCGAGAGGGGAAGAAGGAGTTACAAAATTCACCAAAAGTATTTTCAACCTTATGAAGAAGGTCCATAGGATGAACCGAAGTACCTTCGAATAAAGCAATATTGCGAGCCTTCCAAACTTGGTCGAAAAGAACACCAACAAAAAGGAGGAAAGTAGGAGCCGATTCCGTGTCTAGCCATGGTCCAAGGCCATTCCCAAAACATAGGATGAGCCAATCCACCAAACTAAGGTTGCAGTAGGCATCAATGTGAAGGCTCCAACGTGAAGAAAACCACAAAACCTTCAACACTTCACATTTCATAAAAAGGTGTTTAGTAGTTTCCACAGTTTGCCCACACAGCAGGCATGAGGTATCAGGGATCAGAAATATGCTATTAATGACAGCTCTAATAGGCAAAACATTCCAAAAAGACTTTCCAAAGTAACAGTTTATGTCTCTCATGCAACTTAGAATTCCATAGAGTCAGCCAAGTACTCTTCAAAATAGGGCCATTCGGGAAAGAATGAGTAGCAATACACTGAAGATAAGCCGATTTAACTGAAAAAATACCTTTGACATCAGGAGCCCAAACAAATTTATCCTCACACGGAGCACTAGGAAATTGGATGCTAAGAATCTTGCTAACATCACCAAGATAAAAAAATAGCCTTACTTTATTCGAATCCCAACAGCCAGCAGTCAGGGAGATAAGGTCAGAAACCAAGTTAATACCAATAGATCGTTCTCCATAGGGACGAGGGTGATGCTCAAGAGAACTAGGAATCCAAAGGTCTTTCCATAAATCCACACTTCACCCATTACTAATCACAAACAGCCCCCTTTGAGCAAGAGATTCCTACAACTAAGAAGACCTTTCCACAACCAAGAGCCTTGGGTAGAAAAAGGAACCTCAGAAAACTCTCTCCTTTTACAGTAGATAGCATGGAGAAGTTGAATACAAGGCTTGTCAGCATTAGAGTGAAGAAGCCAACCCAATTTTGCTAACAAAGCCTCATTGAGATCAATCATCCGCCTAAACCCCAGACCGCCAGCACCTTTGGGAAGACAAAGAGAATCCCATGCCTGAAGAAACAAACCTCTACCTTTATCTGGACTGAACCCCCACCAAAAGTTACGCATACGAGCATCAATGGTAGCACATGCTGATCTAGGTAAGCAAAAAATAGACATCGAATAAGAAGGGATAGCAGCAATTACAGATGTAATCAGAGTACCTCGACCTACTTGGGATAGAGAGTGAGTTTTCGAACTACTTATACGATTAAGGACCTTGTCAATAATGTCAATAAAAGCGTCTTTTTTGGAAGTCCTACAACACAAGGGTAGACCCAGATACTTAGAGTTCCTGTTGACTTTCTGAAGACCAAGAATAGAGCAGATGGAAGCAGCTGCACTACCGTGGAAGTTTTTGATAAAGTGAAATTTAGATTTAGAGATATTAATAGATTGACCAGACCAAGCACCATACTGGTCAATAGCATGAAGAACTAATTCAGCCTCAACAGATGAAGCTCGACAAAAAACAATTAGGTCATCCGCAAACAATAGGTGAGAAATTGCAGGGCACTGTCTAGAAGCTTTAATACCATGAATATCCCCTCTAAGCTCAATTCTCAAAAGAATCCTAGAAAGAACCTCAGAGCACAAAATGAAGAAAGAAGAGGAGAGAGGATCTCCCTGTCCCAGACCTCTATGAGGTTTACAAAAACCAATAAGGCCTCCATTCACCAGAGTAGAGAAAGAAGAGGTAGAAACACATTGGTAAATCCACTGAATCCACGTTGCGTTGAAGCCAAAACATCTCAAAACTTCGATCATAAAAGGCCACTCCATTTTATTATAAGCCCGTTCTATATCAATCTTGATGGCCATCAAGTCGCCTCTACCCTTCTTTTTCTTCATGGCATGGAAAATCTCATGAACAATAACTGAATTCTCAGTAATAGATCTGCCTGGGATGAAAGCCGCTTGCATGGGAGAGATAAACTTGTCAAGCAAAGGTTGTAATCGGTTAGAAAGAATTTTTGCAATAAACTTATAAATAACATTACATAAGCTAATAGGACGAAAATGCTTCACAGAGAAAGCTTCAAGAGTTTTGGGAATCAAAGCAATATTGGTGTGGTTGAGCTGTTTAAGCATATACCCACTGATGAAGAAGCTTCTGACAGTAGAAATAACATTACTCTTAACTGTGGTCCAGTAGTGCTTGTAGAAAAGGACGGACATACCATCAGGACCAGGAGCTTTGTTAGAACCCATACGAAAAAGAGTATCTCTAATTTCATGCTCATCAGGAATAGCGCAAAGCAATTCATTGTCCTCATCCGTAACATAGTGAGGGATCAAGTTCTCCAAACCACTTGGAATATAAGGAGAAGAAGAAGAGAATAGGGCAGAAAGGTTGCGATTGAAACATTCCCCAATAACAACTCTATCGGAAATCCAAAGACCATTATCATTCTTAAGAAAATCAATAGGGTTCCGTCTGCCTTGGATAATAGTAGAGAGATGGAAAAACTTGGTATTGCGGTCCCCTTCTTTCAACCAACTAACTCTAGATTTCTGTCTCCACAAAATCTCTTCCCTCAGAAGGCACTCATCAAGCTCAATCTGAATGTTATTCTCTGCCTCAATGTTGACACAGGAAGGAACCAAAGACTGTACTATAGCAAGTGAAGAATTTAGACTAGCAATCCGAGATTTAATCTTACCACAGTGATCTATATTCCACTTGGACAGAGCAATCCTCGAGGCCTTAACTTTCTAGCATAAACGGAAAGCAGGGGAACCCAGACAAGGGGTTTTCCACGCGTGTTCCACAACCAAGGAGCTAGATGGGTCATGCGTCCACATCCCTTGAAATTTAAAAGGCTTAGCAAAATTATTATTAGTACCAGAAGAATTAAGCAAAAGTGGGCAGTGATCCGAAGAAGTAGCAGGGAGGTGGGTGAGAGAGGCAAATGGAAAGAGCCCTCTCCACTCCAAATTAGCTAAACCCCTGTCAAGCTTCTCCTTGATATTAGCAGAATCAACACGATTATTGCTCCAGGTGAAAGGGTTACCAGCAAAACCCAAATCGATTAGGGCGTGATTATCAATAATAGCCCCCAAACCACTAGAAGAGGAATTAGCAAAAGGTCTGCCACCTCTCTTATCTTGTTGAGAGAGAATGCAGTTAAAGTCACCAATACAGAGCCAAGGACCTGCGAAAGAGTTAGCAATACAAGCCAGTTGATCGTAAAAACCCCTTTTACATTGCCTATAAGGAGGGTCGTAAAGTAAGCATCCACGGGCAAGAAAGGGGGTCAGAGAAACTAAGAGTATTAATAAGAGAAGAATTTGAACAAGTAACTTCAATCTCAATCCCTTGACGCTAGCATAAACATAGGCCACCAGCAGAATTTAATGGGGGGACCGAGACGAAGTTAGGAAAACCCAAACAAGAGAGACAATGTTGAACTTTAGTATCTTTAATCTTTGTTTCAGCAAGAAAAATAACATCTGGATGGTGGTTACGTACTAGGGCCCGCAGAGCACGAACCGCCGCACCACGGCCAAGGCCACGGCAATTCCACGAGAGGATCTTCATATGGGGGTTGGGGGCATGGATTGACCCGCCTCCTCAATCATTGCAGAAATGTCACACACAGTGTTGGAGAGAACCTCAAGCACCGGATTAGGTTGGATGTTGCAAGAGGCTCCCTGGGAAGAGGCAGAACAAGACCTAGCCAAATTTTTTAGACGAGATCTCCTTATTGCTTTCCGGGGAGCACTAGGTTTGTTGGAACCATAAGACACAGAGAGCCCAGCTGAGAAAAGTAGAATTTTAAGGGAGATGGTGGAGGTAGTAAGAACATCAGTGGGTGAGTGGGAATCAGCATCTGTGTTGGAAGTGGGAGGTAAGGTATGTTGATGAGGGGGGGAAGAAAGGCCCTTAGGTTTTTGGAAAGAGACGGAGGAGAATCCAAAGTAAAAGCAGATCTTTTTAGTGAGGGGTTGGACACGTCGCAGAGGGTGGGTTTAGTAATGCTCTCAGTTGAAGTATTGGGACTAGGTCTTAAAAATCCATATGTGGCATCCTCTAGTAATCTTCAAAGTTCAAATGAACAATGCTCAAAACTTCTATTAGATTGGGCTTAGCAAGCCTAAGGCCCATTTTGTGTCCTTTGTAAAATGGGGGCGCTATGTATTGCCACTTAAACTTTATTTGCAACCCCACTTATTTTAAACTTTTCAAGATTTCATGAAAAATATAAAACGTTTTCATAAAAACTAGTTGCCTTATCTAGTCAAAAATATCATTTTGAATAATTTTGTAAACAAAAATTTCCAAAATTTGTTGTTCAAGGACTTTTTAGCCATTACAATCTTTATTTTTGTAAAAATGAAACAAAAACTGTAATTGACCAAAAAATCTACTTAAATGACGGATTTTTGAAAAAAATTTTTCCACAAAGTTGTTCAAGTTGATGTTTTTTAGTAAATTATAAGGCCAATTTTCATAAAAACATTTTATATTTTTCATAAATCCTTAAAAAAATTTAAAATAAGTCGAGGTTACAAATACAGTAGTTGAGGAGTGGCAACAGCCTACCACTTGTAAAAAATGAATAAAGAAATTAAAAAATTAAAAAACACCCAAATGCAAGACCTACTTTGGTTTTAAATTTTTTATTTACATTTGGAAAGGATTTGAACTCCTAAGCTATATTATCCTCACCCCACCTAGTGCCATATTTTAACTTTATTCTGTCAGGAATAGTGATAATTTAGGAGAAATATTTCTAGATGCTTACAGATGCTTGGAATTTGTTTGTTCAGTAATTTAAATTTCATATGGTGTAATATCACCAAGGCATGCAGTAAAATTTATTCACTCCACAAGGTGTACCGTGTCTGCGTGCACGCCTGGCAGCAGCCACATACTTACCTCGTCATGTGATTAGCACGTGATTGGGCCAAGGTGCATTTCGTGCCACTGGGCCTTCAGGCCCTAGGAGCAAAAAGAGTTTCTCTAAGGTCTTGACATAAACAAATTTGATTAAGCTCAAATCACTATTACATCAAGTCATTAGTTGCCAGTGACCTTGTCGTCTAGTGACACTTCTTCCTTATATGTGAGGAAAGGTTATAGGTTTAAGTTTTTGAAATAGTTAAATAATGTTGTACTGAACTTCTTACCCATGCTACCCGAAAAAAATAATAATAATAAAAAGTCATTAGTGTAATTTGATTATTTTGTATTTTTTGTGAAAAAAAACTTATATGTAACGGAAATACCATATCATCCATATCATAAGTCAATAAGAGTAGAGATAAGTGGGAATATCAGGTCTAATACATTCATTTTTATTAATGTCATATTTGACATTCCCACTTATCTCTACTCTTGTTGACTTATGATATAGATGACGTGGTATTTCCGTTACATATAAGTTTTTTTCCTTTAAAAGCTTATATTGGACATGAGCCCTACTTACAAAAATGATAGATACACCGGCAACTTTGACCAGTTAAGGATATTGGTTGATCGAGGGGTGATGGTAATTTTGTAATATAATTTAATAGAAAGATATATCCGTTTTATTATTGGAAAAGTGGATGACACATGCACTGCTCCCACTTAATAAAAATGGGGGAACGGCTATTGCAACCCCCCATTCTTATTGGAGGTAATTATGTATAATCACTTCTAACGTGTGTTTTTTATATGTGGTTGTGTACATGACGGATACAGGAAAGAGTTCATGGCCAGAGCTGGTGGGCATAAACGGAGAGGTGGCACTAGCCATTATCGAAAGACAGAATTCAAACATCAGGGCCAGCGTTGTGAAAGAAGGTGCTATGGTGACAGCGGATTTTCGTTGCGACAGGGTCCGAGTTACGGTTGATGGGCTTGGCATTGTGAAGGTGGCGCCTAAAATTGGTTAGCCACCGTTGCCAAGGCCTTTTTAAGTCTAGCGAGTCGTTGTGTTGTGAAGGCGCTACTTTCCTATTGGATTTTATTTATTTATTATTCTTGAAATGTGTACTCAATGGTAAAAGAGTAATATAGTAATGTTAAAGTTTTTATCACATTTGTATTAATGTCCACAAAATTTGAGTTTGTTTTATTTTTAGATCCAAGGGAAATTTGCATAATTTACATAATTTACTAGTACGTATTGACCTTAGAAACCTACCTAATGTCATGTTTGTTTGGTTGGAATGGAATGAGTAGGAATCATGTTTGCTTGGTTGGAATGGAATGAGTAGTAATGAAATCTGATTCCATACTTAAAATAGTCTAGAATGGAGTGGGATGGTTCATTCCTTATTTTTTTATTTAATTCCAGTTTAATTACCTCATTCAAATACGCTGTTGGGAATGAATTGGAATGTGATTCCATTCCATTCATTCCATTCCAATCAAACAAACGTGGCCTAAGAGTATCACGAAAGAATTAAAGAGTACGTACTGTTACGTAAAGTGGATATTTTTACTGGGGTTTTTAATTTTATTATAACAAAAGTGATTCAACTTTGTTATTAATTTCTAGTCATTCATTTTCACTGATAAGAGAAGTAATGGATTCTAAGTTCTTACGTTGTAAACTAGTTTAAGAATGAATTTTCTTTTAATAATAAAATGAAGAGAAAGAGAGAGAGAGGGAAAAAAAAAAGGAAGAAGAAAAGAGGTTTACGTGCATCACTTGAAAAGTGTATTGTTCAAAATTGCAACCAAACGAACTTGGCAGGAATCATAGTCGGCGTTAGAATTGCATACTGTTTATGGAGTACACATTTTAGTACTTCATAAACATAAACATAAACTAATTTAAAAGCTACATGGAAAATGCATGCTACCCTCGCAGGAAAATTTGCCTAATTTTACTTTCCATCTTATGCATGTGATGGAATGACATAGCAGTATAACACGCCACATCATTAAGTGGACACAATAGCCGAAAAACATGAAGGATAAAACCCCCCATATTCTTTTTCAAAGCAACATGTAATCGTGTTTAATATATATTTTTTTTTGGGGGGGGGGGGGGGGGGGGGGGAGGGGGGTGAGTAAAGATGATTATGTTTGAAGTAACCATTTTAAATGAGAACTGTACCAATACTAAACTTCTCAACCACAGTGTCAAGCCAAGAGAGCTTATGTTAGAACTTTGAAGTATTGGGATTAGGTCTCAAAAATCCATATGTGGCATCCTCTAGGGGAACGGCTATTGCAACCCCCCATTCTTATAAGCCCACCCCTTTCCTTTTGGTTTTTAAGATTTCATGAAAAATATAAAAGGTTTTTGCTAAAACCGATCACTTGGTCCATTAGAAAACATCATTTTGAACAACTTTGCAGAAGAAATTTTTTCCAAAATTTATCGTTTAGGTAGACTTTTTGGCAAAAAATTAAATAAATACTATAAATGACTAAAAAGTATATCTAAACGATAGATTTAGGAAAAACTTTCTTCTACAAAGTTGTTCAAAATAATGTTTTCTAATGAACATTACAGCCAGTTTTCATAAAAACTTTTTATATTTTGCATAAAACCTTAAAAACCTAAATGATGGGGTGGGGTAATAAGAATGGGGGGTTGCAATAGCCGTTCCCATCCTCTAGTTATCTTCAAAGTTCAAATGAACAATCCTCGAAAGTTCTATTAGATTGGGCTTAGCAAGCCTTAGGCCCATTTTGTGTCCTTTGTAATATGGTGCTACCTAAACTTTATTTGCAACCCCACTTATTTTAAATTTCTCAAAATTTTATGAAAAATATAAAACGTTTTCATGAAAAATGATAATCTTATTCAATCGAAAACATCATTTTGAATAATTTTGTAGACAAAAATTTCCAAAATCTATCGTTCAAGGACTTTTTAGCCATTATAATCTTTATTTTTGTAAAAATTAAACAAAGACTGTAATTGACCAAAAAGTCTACTTAAATAGCAGATTTTTGAAAAAATTTTTTTCACAAAGTTGTTCAAAATGATGTTTTCTAGTAACTTATGAGGCCAATTTTCATAAAAGCTTTTTATATTTTTCATAAAACCTTAAAAAATTTAGAATAAGTTGTTACAAGTACAGTAGTTGAGGAGTGGCAATAGCCAACCACTTGTAAAAAATGACAAAAAGATTAATTAAATTAAATTAAAAAAATACCCAAATGCAAGGCCTACTTTGGTCTGGCCATATCTTATTTTATTTTTTTAATTTTTGATTTACATTTGGAAGGGATTTGAACTCCTAAACTATATTATCCTCACCCCACCTAATGCCATAATTTAATTTTATTCTGTCAGGAATATTGATAATTTAGGAGAAATATTTCTAGATGCTTACACATGCTTGGAATTTTTTTGTTCAGTAATTTAAATTTCATATGGTGTAATATCATCAAGGCATGTAGTAAAATTTATTCACACCACGGGGTGTCCTGTGTGTGCGTACACGCCCGGCAGCAGCCACATACTTACCTCATCATGTGATTAGCACGTGATTGGGCCAAGGAGCATTTTGTGCCACTGGGCCTTCAGGCCCTAGGCGAAAAAAGAGTTTCTCTAAGGTCTTCATATTAAAAATTTGATTAAGGTCAAATCCCTACTACATCAAGTCATTAGTTGGTCATTAGTTGCCAATGACCTTGTGGGTTAGTGGCACTTTTTTCTCATATGTGAGGAAAGGTTATAGGTTCAAGTTTTAAAAATAGTTAAATAATGTTGTACTGAATTTCTTACCCATATTACCCAAAAAAAAAAAAAAAAGTCATTAATGTAATTTGATTATTTTGTATTTTTTTTCTTAAACCAATCAAAACTAGCATCTCCAAACTGAGAAGAATTTGTGTGTAGCGACAACGGCACGTTATTATATCACAAAACAATAATACTTCCTCCGTCTCACAAAGATAGGCCAGGTTTGACAAATCACGGAGTTTAAAAAAGGGTTATCATTACATTGATTTGTATTAATTAAACTTTATCTTTCCAAAAATACCCTCAACTTTTTTGTATTGGGTTTTGTGGTAAAAGTTATCATTGAAATAACAAAGTATTGTAAGAAACTTATAAAAAGAATGATTTGATTTTTCAAAGTGGACTAACATTTTGGGACAAAAAAAGTTACAAATATGACCTATCTTAATGGAACGGAGGGAGTAATAAAGATAAGTGGGAATATCAGATCTAATAAATTCATTTTTATTGATGTCATATTTGACATTCCTATTTATCTCTACTTTTATTGACTTATGATACGAATGACATAGTATTCCTGTTACATATTAGTTTTTTTTCTCAAAAAGCTTATATTGGACGTGAGCTCTACTTACAAAAATGATAGATACACCGGCGACTTTGACCCGTTGAGGATACTCGCTGATCGAGGGGTGATGGTAATTTTGTAATATAATTTAATAGAAAGATATATCCCTTTTATTATTGGTAAAGTGGATATAAAAACGGGCCTTGCAGCCCAATGCTGATATTGCTCCCAGGTGTACGTATGAGGAAAATATGCAGCAGGTGGCATCTTACCCTAACAGGTAACAACTACTTTGAGATTGGAACGGCTAGGCCTTATTCTATCGTCTGCTGGGTCCTTCTGTTGGACTGTACTTTTAACTCTTTTTCCTTTTCTCTTTTCACAACCAAAGCAAACCTGCAAAGATTAAGACACACAGGAATTAAAAACAAGCGTGAGCGTGTCTTGTCTTCCTTGGAGGATTGCTTTTAACACATGGATCGGGCTATGTCCAGTGATTAGCTTTGAAATGGTAAACCCACCATGATCTGTCCCCCTTGAAACACTTGTAGGGTACCAAACAAAATTTTCAAAGATGCATGCCAGCCGGCTCTCCCTCCCCCACCAAGACACCTATATATACCCATCATCTAGCTTTCCTCAAACTCGAATACAATCAGAAAAAGAGAAAGAAGAAGGAAAGGAAAGTGAAGAAAAGATGTCACGCTGCACTGGTGAGATTTTGTATTACCTTTAAACTAATGTTATTTCGTATGCATGCATGAAGTAATCACCTCTAAAATGTGTTGTGTACATGATAAAAATAAAAATAAAAATAAAAGTAAAAAAAACCAGGAAGGAGTTCATGGCCGGAGCTGGTAGGCACAAGGGGAGAGGCCGGTGGCCGCGGCGATTATTGAAAGGCAGAATCCAAACGTCAAAACCAGCGTTGTGACAGCAGATACGTATGTGACGCTGGATTTTCGTTGTGACAGGGTCCGAATTCGGGTTGATAGGTTTGGCATTGTGGATGTGGTGCCTAAAATCGGTTAGCAAGCATTACCAAAGGCTTTCCGAGTGGGCTTTTATGGAGTCTAGTCATTGTATTGTGAAAGAACTACTATTCTATTGGATTTTTTTTTTTTTTTTGCATTTTTTACTTACTGATAGTGTGTCAACGTGACATATGTACTGTTGGATTTTATTTACTAGCTTTTAATTGATGTGTTAGTGTGAAATGTGTACTCAATGCTAATTAAAGACATAATATAGTAATATTAAGGTGTCTTTCTGTCTTCTAAGTATATCTTCACTTGTGTGTAGTTGAACAAAATTTGAGGCCAATGGGCAATGGCATGATAATCTGCCTCACTTATAGAGAAACATTGATACCCATTTGTTAATATAGAGGATTAGGGGTATGGGTAAATTCCATCGATCGGTTATAAATAAAAAAATAAAGTTTGAGTATTATTATTATTATATCTTTGGATAGGGGGGAAAATGCAATACCTGCACCCACACTAGAATTTTTTTAGACATGGAATGATTTTGAAAATTGAATTATACAGAGAACTATTAACATTTGATATAAGGTTGGGAGTCCCATTTAACTATGAGAATGATTTTTTTTTTTTGGGTTCAAATATCTCTCTCCTTTACATTTTGGTATGCCAAGCATATTGGTGTACGTGGGCCTTTCTTCCCTCAAATACAAATTCTGCCCCGGTTTAATTTGTCATCATTCGAGCAAAGCTATAGCCAAAAAAAAAAAAAAAAAAAAAAAAAAGAAGGAGAAAATCGAACTAGTAGAAATTGTACCACTAACAATAAAAAGCGAACACAATTCCATATAAGCATCCCAATTCTCCCGGACCAAATTACCCCAACTCACTCTGGCCCAAATTATCCTAATTCTATCACTTGGGTTCGGGATGCCCCTGTTTCCTATAGTCAAATTGACAATCGCCCGAATACCCATTCGGCATTTTATGTTAGATGGGCTTGGGCCAAGCCAAAATTTGTGTCTTTTGTAAAGAGGCGCAAGTGCAAGGGCAACCCTTAGTTCTGCCATATTTTAAATTTTTCATAGGGTAAGATTGCTACGAGAGATTTTTCATTGGTAAATTGACGAGCTTTTTTTTTCGATATAAAAAATTTATGTACAGATTTCAAGACAATTTATACTCCCTCCGTTTCTATTTGACTGTCCCCTTTGAAAATACGCGCTTTTATAGGTAACTCTATTAAATGCTTTTAAATCAACAATTAAATTTTAAAATTCCAATTTTGCCCTCAAGTATACAAAACATTAAAAAGAGAGAATATATTTTTAAGGGTAGTTTATGAAATCAAACAAAAAAATTCATCTACTTTTTGAATGTGATAATTATTTTGGAATATCCCAAAATAGAACGAAGACCACTTAAATAAGAACGGAGTATCGTTTTATAAAGAACTCTTCAAAGATTCCACATAGAAAAGTTCATCAAAAAATGACTTGCAATTTGATCATTCAAACTTATGGAAGTTGATAAAGAATTTTATATTATCAAATAGAACATCAAAATTTGATCGATTTATGTGATCAAACCACATCGTATTTAGATTGCACAGCTTGTGTGATCAAATAGGTTATCAATGTGTTACGAAACTCATCAGCCAGCCCCGAGTTGGTCATGTAGATTGCAGGCACGGCACCACACTTGTTTTGATATGGTTCGAAATGAATATGTATATGGCCGGCAAATTGCTTTATGCAGAGTGAAAAAGAGTGTCAAGCCCACCTCCAACCCCTTCCGCATTCTCTTCTCCTCCAACTGTGTTATTTTTTTTTTTCTTTTTAAACAAAGAAAAAAAGGTGTGAAAATTATCGAATATCTATCTAGCTATAAGAGAAATTTTGAGTTCTACTCTACATATTCACCCAAAAAAAAGGTCACTTTGTGCGGTACTCCAAAATGGTACATATAGAATCAAATACACATTAAGCCTGATTAGCATGACTTAGCGTGCAATGACGCACGGATATGCAAATATGTATCGCAACTTGTGGACCTAATATATTTTTATGGTCAATTTTATGGTACCTTAGTAAAAAATTGGGTACAATACTCATAAAGTCACTTGAAATGATAAGTTCATCACTTCAAATGGTAGGTGAGCCACTTTAAATGATAAGTTGGTTATTTCAAATGGTAAATGGTTACTAAATAGTAAGTGGACCACTTCAAATGATAAATAGGCCATTTTGGGCCACTTCAAACGGTAAGTGGGCAGGTATGATACTCTAAAAACCTTGTGGGTACGATAAAATTACCCATATTTTTATGGGTACATGTTTTTGTGTCTCGATGACCGTTTAACTATAACTATGTAATCATTTTCCATACAATTTTGCCCAACTCTTTAATAATACTCCACAACAAACTTGAGATTGCAGAGTATAAAATTTAGAATTTGACTCTCAAAACTACTTGAGATTGGAACGGTTAGGCCTCGTTGTTTCATTTGTTGGATTGTATATTTTTAACTCTCTTCTTGTTTTCCTTTTTACAACCAAACAAACCGGCAAAGATTAGAACTACTTTAGAAGTACACACAAAAATTTAGACGAGTGCGTGAGAACTTGTCTTGTCTTCCTTGGATGATTGTCGTGATCCAACAATCTAAGTGCTGGATTGATCAAGCCCATCAAATGAATCGGGTCAGTGTTTATATATATATATATGTATTTGAGAGATCAAATCTTGGGTGGAAGGTAGTTACTACTTGGGGGTGGGAGAAATTCCTTCATATGCATACATGGAGTGTATATATGCCATGAACCTAATTTAAATTTCACGATGAAACTATTTTGCTTATTGTTCCCTTTGTTCCCTTTGTTTCCCCTGGAAATCATTTCTTGGCTGAAAAATCACTTTTAATCGGATTTTTATGGCACCAAATTAACTATTCTAATTGCTTAAAATTTCTACAATGTACCTGACTCTTCAACATTCTAATTGGGTTATTTTATTAAGTTAAAAGGTAGTTGTCTCTAATGTTTTTCTCCGATATAAAGAGAAAGACATACACTACCATAGCCAACCTCGTTGCCATGGCTGTAAGTAGTGGACAAGGACAAGACCTTCATGTATTGGGCAACATTAGGTGTGGCCGGTGGCACTCTTTTTTGAGTACTTAGCATCATAAGTTATAATTTTACTGATTCATTGGTGACAGAACTCACTTTTTAGTTCTTGTTTTGTATCCTTTTTGTGGTTCTTAGCACAGGATTTCCAATGGTTCCCATCAATTAACTGTTGAAGCATTTCTTTGATGATCTTTTGTTGCTTGTAGTTAAATGCTTGAATAAATATGAAATGTTGGCTCTTGTAAGGTTAGCCCATATAACAATGCTCCTCTGTGAGTTGTATGTTAATTCTAAAGTTGTTATCAACTAGTCTCTCTGTAGTATAATAATATAGAATCTCTAATTTTTTTTATTTTGCAATTCTTTTAGTCATAAAAGGATGCTGATGAAATAAAAAAGAATGTGAAAATAATTGTACTTTTCTTTTTATCCATAAATAAAAAATAGAAACTCTTGCTATCAAGAGTTTTTCTTTTTATCCATAAATAAAAACAAAAACTCTTACCATCAAGAGTCTTTCTCAAAAACTCTTGCCATCAAGAGTTTTTTTTTTTTTTTTTTTATCCATAAATAAAAACAGAAACTCTTGCCGTCAAGAGTTTTTCTTTTTATCTATAAATAAAAACAGAAACTCTTACCATCAAGAGTCTTTCTCAAAAACTCTTGCCATCAAGAGTCTTTCTTTTTATCCATAAATAAAAGACAAAAACTCTTGCCATCAAGAGTCTTTTAATCTAAAACATTAGTACTTTTTTCCTTCTTATCTAATATATATTTAGAATAAAGTAACGTCCAAAGTAGCCATGTGGCCCTTTTGTGTGTACAGCCACATGGCACTTTATTTAATTTTCAAATCATTTTTATTTTTGTAATAATTTTATTTAATACACAAACCAACCTAACTTCCTAACAATTATGGTATAAGTAGTTTGGAAAAACATGAAAATATTTGAAAAACTGTGAAAACACATTTTTTCATACAATGATTGGGTTATTAATAGCAGCTTAACATGTACCCTTATGGCACACGTTAAGAAAACCCTATAAAGAAACCTAAACCAACATAATATTTGCAGTAATTATCTTATAAAGAATCTTAAACCAATAACTAAACAATGGTGATGATCATGTGAGCATGTTCCTTTATTATTTATATCAACACTCATATTGAAAGTTATACCTTGTGCATTAGTAGATTACAAGTATATTAGGCCAATGCATATAAGGTATAATCTCAAATGTATGATACTGATATAATTTATATCAACACATACTACCCTGATCGGAATTGAACTAAATAATATCTTTCTTTTTTTAAAAAATTTTGCGATAGGAGATTTTGCAAAAAAAATGGATAATTATTTTTCTTCTTAATTTTTTCTTGGACATAGGAATTTGAACACTCTTAAATTTTTGCAATTAACAATTAGTTTTGAATTTAAGTACTCTAATATTTATTATTCTTATGTAATAATTTTCTTATTTGCGTTTGATGTACCATCGGTGCATCAGACGGGGTCACTGCTAGGTATCCAATAAACATATTGAAAACAGCAAACTCTCACAATTTTTTTTTTTTTGAGAGAAATTTTGAAAGTATATGGCCTATGTATGGAGCATCTCTACATTCGATTCCTTTGTGCTGGGCCATTCATTTTCGTTTGGGTCGTACCAGATCCTTCCTGATCCAACAATCTAAGTGCTGGATTGATCAAGCCCATCAAATGAATCGGGTCCAACCCCAGCCCAAATCTAACCTGCCTAACCACAACCCAAACCAAATCACGAATGATAGGAGATGGGGAACGGCCATTGCAACCCCCAATACACTAAGTTGACCCCCCAAATTTTTTAATTAAAAAAATTATGGGGTAAAATTACCAAAAAGGGCTTAAGTACCTTCACCCACCCCATCCTACCCCACCGGCGACGGCGAGGCTCCAGCACCCCACTCCACCCCACTGACGACCTTCTTCTTTCTTCCTCCTCTTCCCCCTTCTTCTCTTCTTCCCTTTCTTCCTTCCTCCTCTCCTACACTGATAGCCCTCACTCCCCTCCCTCCCGTCAGAACCCTCTTCTTCTTTTTTCTTTTTTCTCCTTTCCTTTTCTTCTCCTCTTCCCTCCCGTCGGCAGCCTCTTTTTTTTCTTTCCTTTTCTTTCTCTTCACTCCCGTCGCCGGGAAAAAAAGGAAGGGGAAAAACCTTCTCGTCGGGAAAAATGGAGGTTTTCAAATCTTTTTTTTTTCTTCTATCCTTTTCTTTTCCTTTTCTTCTCTTCTTCCCTCCCGTCGGCATCTCTTCTTCCCTCCCGTCGGCAGCTTCTTTTTTTTCTTTCCTTTTCTTTCGCTTCCCTTCCGTCGCCAGAAAAAAAAAGAAGGGAAAGAACCTCCTCGCCGGAAAAAATGGAGGTTTTGAAAAAAACCCCTTCCTTGCACAGATCCGACCAGTAGAGGAAAAAAAAACAAAGAAAGAAAGAAAGAAAGAAGAGAAGAGAAGAAGAAGAGAGAACAGGAAGAAGGCGTTCGCCATCCGCCGTCCGCCATCGCCGGTAGTTTGGGAGTGTCAGAGCTGTTGTGTAGGGGAGTGGGGTGGGTGAGAAGGGTTAGGGTATTTTAATCTTCGGGAGGGGTGGATATATAAATTAGGGGGGTGGGGAAATAAGATGGGGGCAACAAATAGCTTTGGGGGGTTGCAATAGCCGCTCCCTAGGAGATGACTAGATGGTAAAGAGCTATGTTCAGTAATACTCCACAATAAACTTTCAAATGGTGAATCCACCATGGCCGGCCTGTTTCTTGAAAAAAGCGGATAGGATCGGTCCGGCAGTCCCTTGTCCCAAATTATTACTTCAAAATCGTTTCAATTGTACGTTTGGATTATCTTTTTAACTTGCTTCCGTTTCTTCAATTCTTTCAGAAACCAAGCACATCCTGCAAAGATTAGATACATGGAAGTTATATTGAGAATGAGTTTGTTCTTTCTTTCTTGGACAAATATTGCTGAGGATAAGGAACAATGTCTAAGCTTTGAAATGATAAATCCATCATGGCCTGTCTCCTTAAAGACGTGTAGGGTCTCCTGTCCCAAGTGATACTTCAAAGGTCCCGGCCGGCTCCCTCTCTCTCTCTCTCTCTCTCTCTCTCTCTCTCTCTCTCTCTCTCTCTCTCTCTCTCCCCCCACCCTATATATATATATATAGATATCCATCAAGTAGCTCCCTCAAGCTTATATATACAATCAAAGGTAGAGAAGGAAGGAGGAAAGAAATGAAGAAAAGATGGCAAGCTGCTCTGGTGAGATCTTTTGTTACCCCACATGTTAAGCTTAAGCTTGATAGATCTAATACAGAAATTTTCAAATCAATGCGTTTTGAATATATTGTATCAACACCATACATAGGAGGATTGTACCCTATATATTTTATTGTACAACCAACACATGCATGAAATACAATCCTTAATGCATGATGCTAATGAAATCAACATATGCTAACTTGATAAAAAATGACTATGATGTAATATGATCACCTCTAACACATGTTTATTTGTGTGTACATGGCAGAAGTAGGTAAGAGTTCATGGCCAGAGCTAGTGGGCACAAACGGGGAGTTGGCGGCGGCAATTATCGAAAGAGAGAATCCGAACGTCACGGCAAGCATCATGAAAGAAGGTATGATGGTGACTGGGGATTTTCGTTGTGACAGGGTCCGAATTTCCCTTGATAGGTATAGCATTGTGAAGGTGGTGCCTAAAATTGGTTAGCAAGCATTGCAAGGGCTTCGAAGTGGATTTTATTTCAGTCGCTCAATTGTTTTGTAAAAGAACTACGTACTTCCCAATTGAATTTTGTCTACTTACAGATGGTGGGGTGACGTGAAATGCATATGTACCCAATTATGTGAAAGAGTAATGCAGTTATATTATATTGTCTTTCGGATTGTTGTCATCACTTGCGTGTATTTGCACAAATTTGAATATTGTTTTCTTTGAATCAAAGGGAAAATTTAATTATTTACCTGCACCACGCCAAAAAGCAACTTAGTGTATTGGTTGAGGTCGAGAATGGATATGTTTCCGCCTCAACTTCAGCTTCCTTAATGTAATCATTTGCTTATTTAAAAAACACCCACTTCTATTCTTGATGCTGGTTAGGCTCCTATCCAACACCTTCTGGTGGTGTTGGCAGTCAATGTAATCACACCACATCATAGTAAATTGGGATATAAATTTATAAAAAAAGAAAAAGAAAAAAAGGAAACTTTGGGGGTGGCAATAGCCGAGTAGCCGTCCCTTTATTATAAATTGTCGATCAACTCGAAATTCATTACGGTTAAGCTTTTAGGGAAATGGCTTTGGACAACTGGTTCTTGTGAAAAGTCAAATTCATGAATCTAATATATATTAGTGAATATATAATATATAAATTTAACATAAATTAACTTAACTTACACTCATCAACTTGTAATTAAAAAAAGAAAAAAAAGGGAGGCTGAGCTCACCCAAACCGGGTTAGCTGGAATTCAAAAAATTGAACTCAATTGGCTGGATTTGGGTTGGATTGGACTGGACAAGAAATACAACATTTCAGATTGGGCCTGCATTGACCTCAAACCCACCCAAATTACACTGTTATTTAGAATTCAATTTATATACGGAGCACAAGCGATGAAAAAGGTTGAGACCCACCAAGTCAAATAAAGCACCAACAGTAGAACACCACCATAAAAAAGAATTAAGCAGATATAAATAGCTCATTTATACATAGGGGGACAGAGTTCTCCCCTGTGACATTACATAGGATCCGAATAGTTCATGTCCGTTCATTTATTTCACACATGGACGCATGATTACGAGGGACGGTTTGGATTGTTATGTGTAGAACAAGTTTGTATATAAGTTCATAGAAGACCTAGAGCATCTAAAGGTCGCACACAAAGTATTATGCACAATAGACAAATCTAATTAACATGAGGCAAATCTAGTTATGTGCATAAAAAAAAGTTGCACTTAGAAGGCAAATCTGGTTTTGTTCAGAAAAAAAAATCGCACATCGTGTGGCAAACCAAGTTATATATGTTTAGAAAAAGCTACACAGCGAACGATTTTACTTACTCTTCTATTTTAAGTTTTCCTAGGTTTAGTAGAGTTTAATTATTTTATTTTCCTAATTAATTAAACTTGTTCTAATAGAATGAGGATTTCTTATTTCATATCTTTAGTTCTTTATAAATAGAATTAGGATTGCTTACTCCTCTGTGTTTGTGTTTTTCTCGCGCGTGGATTCAAATGTTCTATCTTGTAACTTCAAAAATCTTATATTATTGACGTTGGCCGTTGTTATATTTTCTAATTTTTGGTTGCGTCAATGATTCAAACCAAGGGAGAGCTGGTCTGAATATCAAACAGCTTATGTTGAAAAAAAAACCAAAGAAAAAAAGAGAGGAGTCATTTTGATTTCTGAAAGGTGAGGTGGAATTGTAGACGAAAGCACCTTGGTGAGGCAGAGAGTCATCAGAAGAAAAGCTGTATTGCACTAGGGCATCCCATTTGAGACCCAACCTCTTGTGACTCTTGAGTCTAACACGCCCAGTTTCTTTCTAGTCATACAGATGGACTGCCAAGCCATCATACGGATGGTTTAGATAGATATAAATTGGTCAAACGTTGCCACGTGTATGGCCCAGATCTCCTCGAATGTCAACAGTTTCAGAGTCATGGATTTACCTGGTCATGTACATAATAGGGAGGATACCTTTTCCTTCTTGTGCGTGTTTGATGCTCATCAAAATCAACGCCGCCGAACACGTAAGAAACCGTACCGTCACCGAACTGGCTCACCTTAGGGAGGATGAGGAATTCCAGAGTCAGCCACGATGGTTGGACTGTCACGTTTCTATTGATGTTTCTATTGATTCGCGTATGACACGAGTATGTGAGTCTTACGATATGTGTCACTCAAGTATTAATGGGTGCGCGATGGTCCAGCCTTCACGACTGACAATAGCATCCTCATTGGAAGTGTTCCCATTTTGATGTATGATTGGTGAGTTATTTATGTAGTTGTCATTCTACCATTAGCATAGTAAAAGATTAAAATATAAAGAAAAAAATTAAGATACAGTAATTTTTAGTTATTAGGGAGTAATTGCTAACAAGAAATTACAATCATTATTATTTCCTCTGTTTCATATTGACATTCCATTTTGAAAAAAAAAACATATTTTTTAAGGAATTTTTTTTACATGGTTTCACTTCATATCCATACTTTAACATTCTAATTATTAATTGAGTTTGTTTTGTCAATATCATGTAATAAATACAATGTATATGGGTATTTTGATGAATTGATTAAAATGAAGACATTGACTTTTCGACTATGACAATAATTTTAGGGGAAATTAGCAAATAACCCCTATTAAGGGACTGCTTTTAACAAAAAACCCACCATAAGATGTTTTTAACTCCAAAACCCCTTTTTTAAAAGATTCTTTAAGCAAAAGTAAATGTTTTGTTTTTAAATACCTATTTTAACCTCCTTTTATATATATAGGGTATGTTAATTTCAAACCAAATCCATTTACGTAGAAGAAGAAGAAGGGAGGGGTGAAGAGAGAGAGAGAGAGAGAGGGGAGATGAAGAAAAACCAAATCTGAAAATGAAGAAGAAGAAGAAGAAGAAAAGAAGAAGAATGAGAAGAAAAACCAGATCTGGAAACGTCGATAGTATCTTCTTCTCCGGCGATTGTTCATTAAGGCCATGACTAGATCTTCTCCAACGACGGCTCTTCCTTTGTTTCTTCTTCTTCTTCTTTGTATTTTGTTTTCATTTTTTCTTTTATGTTGTTTATAGTTGATTTTTTATACAACCCCATAGACAAATTCAAACATTTTGAGTTTTGCTATATTTTTTTGGTTTGTTTGTTCTAATATGCTGATTTTTTCTGCATTTTTTCAATATAACTGTAATTCAGTTTTATGTTGATGACAGTAACACGATACTATCATCAATTTAGTTTATGATTATTTAACTTACGAATAGTAACACAATACTGTTGAGATTATTTTGCACATTCTAGTATGTTTTTATATATACCTATATGGTTATATGGTTTGATTTCTATGTATATACTGATTTTTTCTGCATTTTTTCAATGTAGGTATAATTCAATTTTTTACTAATGACAGTAACACGATACTGTCATAATTCAGTTTTATGCTGATGATGGTAACACGATATTGTCATCAGTTTAATTTATGATTATTTAACTTATGAATAGTAACACGATACTGTTGGAATAATTTTACACATACTAGTATATTTCTATATATACTTATATGGTTATATGATTTGATTTCTATGTATATGCTGATTTTTTCTATATTTTCTTAATGTAAGTGTAATTCAATTTTTTACTAATGACAGTAACACGATACTGTCATTAGTTTAATTTATGATTATTTAACTTATGGATAGTAATACGATACTGTTGGGATTATTTTACACATACTAGTATGTTTCTATATATACCTATATGTTTATATGGTTTAATTTTTATGTATATAGTAAATTGTTTCCACTTCATACGTTTGAAATGTGATTTTTTGCGTTTGGAAAGTTGTTTTTTATTGAAATTCTATTTCTATATAGGTCGTCAGAAATTATGGTAGGTTTGTTAATGATATCCCTGATTTTCGGTTATGAAGAGTACAATGGCATGGTTGTAAATACTTCCAATAGTAAAATGAAAGACTTTTTGGTCCGTACGGGTTTTAAAAGGGGTTTTTACAAAACTGATTCTTATATAGGGTCTATTGTAAAATGAGTCTTATACATACGGGTTTTGACCAAAATTTGCATAATTTTAAGAAGGTCCAAAATAAAAAGAAAGATAATCAATATGAAATGAGAGAGTACTATTTTTGGTTGTATTAATGTTTAATACTAATATACCATATATCTTAGCACTTTTGAAACCCCCGTCCCAAAAAAATAAAAATAAAAATGACAATCATAACAATATGCAGTGTTGCTCGATGTAGCCTCTGGACCCAATCGACATGCAACCAACCCCATCATTCAGTTTATATATAGTTTATAGCCTTTCTTCTTTTTTCTTTTTTCGTTTGATTTTTTTTTTTTTTTTTTTTTTTTTGGCGAGAAGGTGTGACAAATTGTAACTATGATTGGGTATCTGTTTAAATTACTTGATTTCTATTATAGTGGCTTCATACGCGTTATAATGCTTATCAGAAACAGTTTATGTTAGAAAATATGTGATTTTCTTTCAAGTTTCAAAACTTCGGACCACACACGTGTGTGCATGTACGTAGCCCACTTCGACCTGAACCGGTCAGCTGTGTTGTGATGTGGCTCACAAGAGATATAACATGGCCCACACGTAGCTTTATGGATTGATTTTATGAGTTTTATTTCATAAACTGTTAGGTCTTAATTTCTATGATTTATGGATGACCGTTACTAGCTGTTGGACTTTTATTTCGTGTTATTTATTGAGCTGTTATAAGAATTGTCATGACATTTATTTTGGGCCTTTATTAGCCCAAACTAATTTCAGTCATATTCTAGTATAAATAGTAGGTTTCTCTACAGGAATGAGAGATGGATTCATATTATCTTCTCCATATTTTATAAGAGTTTTATTTAAATATTTTATATATTGTTTTTACAGACAACTGATCGTGGACGGATTCATCATACTCTTCATGTAGACGTATCCATAGAAGAGAGAGCTACGAGCTTTGTGGTTGTATTTTGGAAATCCTATAATCTGTTAACACCTGTACGTAGGGAAGCGATAGTTCTTTTAGGACAGCATGATCTCACGTGCCTTCCCACAGACTAGCTCTTCTTATTCTTTTTATTTTATTTTAATTCAATATTTCTTGTGTTGATTTTGCTAATTTAAATTGTGATTATTATAAGATTTATCCGTGTATAATTTCGTTGTATTTTATGATTTTAATTTTTGTTGTAAATTATATTCATGTTTAATTTTAATAAAGATTCTGTATTGATCTTATTATGCAAAATCCACAAATATCCCTAACAATTTATGCCTAAGCCCTAGCTAGTGTAATTTTGGTATCTATTTTTGAGAACGGCGAAAATATAAATTTATCATCGACCAAAGAAATAAAAAAGAAAAAGAAAAGAAAAAAAGGAAGAAGGTAAGTCAGTCTATTATACTAAGTTGGATTCGTTGTTAAATGGAATTTATTGACCCCACCTAGGTCCACCCATTCCCATGCCATCTTTGGTTGCAACAATGAAATAAAAAGGGGAAATGTTAATTAGTCCCACGTTCTGTCCTATAAATCTTGTCTTATTAAGATAATAGAAGGTAAAGTTATAGGACTCATAAATATAGTTAAATCCTAAAAATTAAGACAAAACTAAATCCATATAATATGACAAGATTTATAGGGTAAAGTGTCAGGCTAACTAGCATTTCCCAATAAATACATCTATTCCTCGTGAAAACTGTTACCCAATTTTATTCTAAACATTGTCAATAATACTGTATGTTTGCCGTTCGAGCTAGGGTACGGTCCATGTGTTTGATTTAGACCGTCTCGGTTTAAACTTCAAACCATGGCCGGGTCAACACGGAGAATCCATTACCCATTTTCCATTTTCTTTTCTCCAGTCTAGCGAGGCTCGGATTCAAATTCCTTAAGCTTGAACATACGTAAAGTCAGCAAAACCATGCCTATAAATATGCGTACATATCAAATATTAAACTCCACAATTCTCATTCCCATCCTATAGCTTTTTTCCATCCTCAAACCCTCTCTTCTTTCACTCAAAACTCAAAAGAAGAGCTTCAGATAAGCTAAAGAAAAAAAAAAATGAGCCTTCATATTGAAAAAACCATTTTCATTTTCACCATTTTGTTCACTTCAACAACCCTCCTACAGCTTGCAAAAGCCATGAGGCCTTTGGAAGGAGAGCAATGGTCGAAGAAACAAGTTCCATTGCTAATTGAGTCCCTCCAGAAGGGTTCTCCTGCCCCACCATCTGGCCCTTCTACTTGCACTAACGGCCGCCCAAAAAACGCCGACGGTAGCTGCCCCTTGAACGAAATGAACTTTGCTGGCCATTTTGTTCGTGCACCACCTACATTTCCAAGTGAGACTAATAAGCAAGATCCAAGCTCTTAAACCTTTCTTCTTCGTTTTTCCCCGATAAAGTTAAATGCGTACCCTAGATGCTTATCAAAAAATAAATAAATAACTAAATACCCTACATCAGCCAAAAAAAAAAAAGGGGGGAATGGAATACTATACTTTTTTCATTTTTTTTTTTAGTATCTTGGTTAATATAATTCCCATTGTTGGGTTTTTTTCCTTTTTGTTTTTTACTTTTTGTTTTAATTCCCATGGGATCACAAGTTGGTCTGGTTGTTAACCCATGTGCCAGGTGTCAATTCTCATAATATTTAAATAAATAATTGTTATTATTATTGTTGTTGCGATGATGATGGGTTGCATGAAACTTTTTTAAGTTATTAAGGTTGGATGGCCCTTCTACTAATTAATGGATTATAGCAATAAAACCCCATGAGTATCGGTCTATATGAAGTTAAATTAAACTTCAGCATGTTCCAATTCTCAAAGCTACAATATCCATTGCTCGTAACCATCGGTCTGTTTCCATCCCACATAGCATGCAATGTGGTAGGCCATATTAGTCAATTGACTAACATAGAACATGCCATGTCAAGTGGCATGTTGGATGAGAACATAGCAATGAATATTGTGATGGATGCACCAATATTTCCCTTTATGATGTGAAAGTAGGTGATGACATCGTAGTTGATACATCGACCTACCAAGGAGAATAGGAAGCTGCGTCAAGCCAGCTTTGTATAATTTATGTGATGTTTTTTCACAATAAATTCACATGCAGGGAATATTGACCCAGCTGCTAATAAAGTTAAGGTCTTCATGGTACGTACGGTAACACCATACTTGTGTTTTGTGTGGGCTTGAACACACCATCTTCACCTTTCAGTCTCTTCCTGCCGTACACATAAGGAATTATACCGTCACCAAACTGGCGAGAGGCTCAGCTTAGGGAGTATTCCCATTTTGAGTCCGACCGTTGCGGTATGATTGGTGAGTTATTTACGTAAAGTCCACGTACACCATGCATGTGATGGTGACTGGGGATTTTCGTTGTGACAGGGTCTGAATTTCCCCTTGATAGGTATGGCATTGTGAAGGTGGTGCCTAAAATTGGTTAGCAAGCATTACAAAGCAAGGGCTTCAATTCGAAGTGGATTTTATTTCAGTCGGTCAATTGTTTTGTAGGAGAACTACTTCCCTGTTGAGTTTTGTCTACTTGCAGATGGTGCATAAGTATCCCTTTTGTTAAGTGACGCATGGGTGGGAGATCAAATGCCGGCCAACATACCTGTGAGGATTATTTATTTATTTATTTATTTTTTGAAGAGAGAAAAACAAAAAGTATATATATAAATCATGTTCAGTTTACATTGTTGCATATGCACCACTACACCCACTTAGGCTCACGGCTTGCCAATGCTAGATGAGTTCTTAGGGATTTAATTTTCCTTCCGGTCTGTTAATTGTATTTCATGGCTTGCCAACAAAGCAGTCCACAAACTCGTCTAATGGGTAACTTTTTGTAATCGTTTTGGAATCATTTTTATTAACAACCTCCTGCATTTGGTTCTTTTGGTTCAAGTCGAGAATAGAAATGTTTCCGCCTCAACTTCAGCTTCCTCAATATAATCATTTTCTTATTTTAAAAACACCCACTTATATTCTTGATGCTGGTTAGGTTCCTATCCAACACCTTCTGATGGTGTTGGCAGTCAATGTAATCACACCACATCATAGTACATGGGGATATAATTTAAAAAGAGAAAATAAAATTTTGAGGGGTGGCAATAGCCAAATAGCCGTCCCTTTATTATAAAATGTCAACTCGAAATTCATTAGGGTTAAGCTTTTAGGGAAATGGCTTTGGACAACTCGTTCTTGTGAAAAGTCAAATTCATGAATCTAATATATATTAGTGAATAATATACATAAATTAACTTAACTTACACTCATCAACTTGTAATTAAAAATAAAAAAAAGGAGGCTGAACTCAATTGGCTGGACTTGGGTTGGATTGGACTGGACAAGAAATACAACATTTCAGATTGATCCTGGATTGACCTCAAACCCACCCAAATTACACTGTTATTTAAAATTCAATTTATATACGGAGTACAAGCGATGAAAAAGGTTGAGACCCACCAAGTCAAATAAAGCACCAACAGTAGAACACCAACTTCAAAAAAAATTAAGCAGATATAAATAGCTCATTTATATAGAGAGAAACAGAGTTCTCCCCTGTGACATTACATATATAGGATCCGAATAGTTCATGTCCGTTCATTTATTTCACATGTAGACGCATGATTATGAGGGACGTTTTGGATCGTTGGGATGTAGAACAAGTTTGTATTTAGGTTCATAGAGGACCTAGAGCATCAAAAGCTGGCACACAAAGGATTATGCACAATGGACAAATCTAATTAACATGAGGCAAATCTAGTTATGTGCATAAAAAAGGTCGCACTCAGTAGGCAAATCTAGTTTTGTTCTAATAGAATGAGGATTTCTTAGTTCATAGCTTTAGTTCTTTATAAAATAGAATTAGGATTGCTTACTCCTCTGTGTTTGTGTTTTTCTCGTGGATTCAAATGGTCTATCTTGTAAATTCAAAAATCTTATGTTATTGACGTTGCCCGTAGTTATATTTTCTAATTTGTGGTTGCGTCAATGATTCAAACCAAGGGAGAGCTGATCTGGATATCAAATAGCTTTTGTTGAAAAAAAAAAACAAAGAAAAAAAGAGAGGAAGCATTTTGATTTCTGAAAGGTGAGGTGAAATTGTAGACGAAAGCACCTTGGTGAGGCAGAGCGTCATCAGAAGAAATGCTGTATTGCACTAGGGCATCCCATTTGAGACCCAAACTGTTGTGATTCATGAGTCTAACACGCCCAGTTTCTTTCTAGTCATAAAGATGGACTGCCGATGGTTTAGATAGATATAAATTGGTCAAACGTTGCCACGTGTATGGCCCAGATCTCCTCGGACGTCAACAGTTTCAAGTCATGGATTTACCTAGTCATGTACATAATAGGGAGGATGCCTTTTCCTTTTTGTGCGTGTTTGATGCTCATCAAAATCAACGCTGCTGTACACGTAAGAGACCGTACCGTCACCCAACTGGCTCACCTTAGGGAGTATGAGGAATGCCATATATAGTCAACTGCAATGACCGTTGCGCTTTTATTGGTGTGTGCATGACATACGAATGTGGGTCTTACAACATATGTCACTTACGTATCAATGGGTGCATAACGGTTGAGCCTTCGTGACTGTCTGTAGCATCACCCTAAGGAGTATTCCCATTTTGAGGTATGATTGGTGAGTTATTTATGTAGTTGTCATTCTACCATTAGCCTAGCAAAAGATTAAAAGAAAAAAAAAATTAAGATACGGTAATTTTTAGTCATTATGGAGTAATTGCTAACAAGAAATTACAATCATTATTATTTCCTTTGTTTCATATTGACAGTCCATTTTGAAAAAAAAAACATTTTTTTTTAAAGAATTTTTTTTAAATGCGTTCACTCCCACATCTATACTTTAACATTCTAATTATTAATTGAGTTTGTTTTGTTTATATCATGTAATAAATACAATGTATATGGGTAATTTGATAAATTGATTAAAATGAAGACATTGACTTTTCGACTATGACAATAATTTTAAAACTGTCCAAAATAAAAAGAAAGATAATCAATATGAAATGAGAGAGTACTATTTTTGGCTGTATTAATGTTTAATACTAATATACTATATATCGTAGTACTTTTGAAACCCCCTTTCCAAAAAAATAAAAATAAAATGACAATCATAACAATATCTAGTGTTGCTCGATGTAGCCTCTGGACCCAATGGGCATGCAACCAACCCCATCATTCAGTTTATATATAGTTTATAGCCTTTGTTCTTTTTTTTTTTCTTTTTTTTTTTTTTTTTTTTTTTATACAGGAAGGTGTGACAAATTGTAACTATGATTGGGTATCTGTTTAAATTACTTGATTTCTATTATAGTGGTTTCATACACGTTATAATGTTTATTAGAAATAATTTATGATAGAAAATATGTGATATTCTTTAAAACTTTAAAACTTCAGATCATACACGTGTGCCCACGTACATAACCCACCTCGATCCGGACCGGTTGGTTGTGTTGTGACGTATCTCATGAGATATATGATGTGGCACACACGTGACTTTATGAACTGGTTTTATAAGTTTTATTTCATAAACTGATAAGTCTTAATTTCTATGATTTATGGATGACCATTACTAGTCGTTGAACTTTTATTTCGCGTTATTTATTGGGTTGTTATAAGAATTGTTATGACATTTATTTTGTGCCTTTATTAACCCAAACTAATTTCAACCATATTCTATTATAAATAGTGGGTTCCTCTACATGGATGAGAGATGGATTTACACTATTTTCTCCATATTTTATAAGAACTTTATTTAAATATTTTATATATTTTTTTTACGGGTAACTGATCGTGGATGGGTTCATCATACTCTTCATGTAGACGTACCCATAGAAGAAGGAGTTGTGAGATTTGGGGTTATATTTTGGAGGTCCTATCGTCCATCAGCACCTATACGTAAAGAGGCGATAGTTTCTTTAGAACAGCATGATCTTACGTGCCTTCTCACAGGCAAGCTCTTTTTACTCTTTTTATTTTATTTTATTTTAATTCAATATTTCTTATGTTGATTTTGCTAATTTAAATTGTGATTGTTATGAGATTTATCGGTGTACAATTTCATTGTATTTTATTACTTTAATTTTTGTTGTAAATTATAATCATATTTAATTTTAATAAAGATTCTGTGTTGATGGTATTATACAAAATCCACGAATATCCCCAACAGTTTATACCTAAACCCTAGCGGTAATTTTGGTATCTATTTTTTAGAACAGCGAAAATTTAAATCTATCACTGACCAAAGAAATAAAAAAGAAAAGAAAAAAAGAAGAAGGTAAGTCAGTCTATTATACTGAGTTGGATCGTTGTTAATTGGAATTTATCGACCCCACCTAGGTCCACCCATTCCCATGCCATCTTTGGTTGCAACAATAAAATAAAAATGGGAAATGTTAGTTTGAACCACACTTTGCCCTACAAAATTTGTCTTATTGAGATAATAGAGGGTAAAGTTATAGGACTCATTGATATGGTCAAATCCTAAAAATTAAAACAAAACTAATCTTATTTAGAGAATAAAGGGTATAGTTCTAAGACCCATTGATATGGTTAAATCTTAAAAATTGAAACAAAACTAAATTCGCATGGTAAGGCAAGATTTGTAGGCCAAAGTATGGACCTAATTGGCATTTCCCACTAAAGACATCTATTCCTCATGAAAACTGCTACCCCATTTATTCTAAACATTGTCAATAATACTGTATGTTTGCCGTCCGAGCTAGGTTACGGTCCATGTGTTTGATTTAGACCGTCTCGGTTCAAACGTCAAACCTTGGCCGGGTCAACACAGAGAATCCATTACCCATTTCCGTCAAACAAACTCATACACCCCATTTTCCATTTTCTTAATTTTCTCCAGTCTAGCGAGGCTCGGATTCAAATTCCTTAACCTTGAACATACGAAAAGTCACCAAAACCATGCCTATAAATATGCGTACATATCAAATATTAAACTCCACAATTTCTCATTCCCATCCTATAGCCTTTTTCCATCCTCAAACCCTCTCCTCTTCACTCAAAACACAGAAATGAGCATTCATATAGAAAAAACCATTTTTGTTTTCACCATTTTGTTCACTTCAACTACCCTCCTACAGCTTGCAACAGCCATGAGGCCTTTGGAAGGAGAGCAATGGTTGAAGAAACAAGTTCCATTGCTAATTGAGTCCCTCCAGAAGGGTCCTACCCCACCATCTGGCCCTTCTACTTGCACTAACGGCCACCCAAGAAACGCCGACGGTAGCTGCCCCTTGAACGAAATGAACTTTGCTGGCCATTTTGTTCGTGCACCACCTACATTTCCAAGTGAGACTAATAAGCAAGATCCAAGCTCTTAAACCTTTCTTCTTCTTTTTTCCCCGATAAAGTTAAATGCGTACCCTAGATGAGTATCAAAAAACAAATAATAACTAAATACCCTACATCAGCCAAGAAAAAAAAAAGGGAATGGAATACTATACTTTTTACATTTTTTTTTTAGTATCTTGGTTAATATAATTCCCATTGTTGGGTTTTTTTCCTTTTTGTTTTTTTCTTCTTACTTGGGAGGGTCTGGTTGTTAACCCTTGTGCCAGGTGTCAATTCTCATAATATTTAAATAAATAATTGTTATTATTACTGTTGTTGTGATGATGATGGGTTGCATGAAACTTTTTTAAGTTATTAAGGTTGGATGGCTCTTCTACTAATTAAAGGATTATAGCAATAAAACCCCATGAGCATCGGTCTATATGAAGTTAAATTAAACTTCAGCATGTTCCAATTCTCAAAGCTATAATATCCATTACTCGTAACCATCGGTCTTTTTCCATCCGACATAGCATGCAATGTGGTACGCCATATTAGTCAATTGACTAACGTAGAACATGCTATGTCAATTGGCATGTTGGATGAGAACATAGCGATGAATATTGTGATGGATACACCAATATTTCCCTTTATGACGTGAAAGTGGGTGATGACATCGTAGTTGACACATCCACGTACCAAGGAGAATAGGAAGCTGCGTCAAGCCAGCTTTGTATGATTTATGTGATGTTTTTTCACAACAAATTCACATGCAGGGAATATTGACCCAGCTGCTAATAAAATTAAGGTCTTTCATTGTACGTACGTAACACCATACTTGTGTTTTGTGTGGGCTTGAACACACCATCTTCACCTTTCAGTCTCTTCCTGCCGCACACGTAAGGAACCGTCACCAAACTGGCGTGAGGCTCAGCTTCGGGAGCATTCCCATTTTGAGTCCGACCGTTGCGGTATGATTGGTGAGTTATTTACGTAAAGTCCACGTACACCATGCATTTGATGGTGACTGGGGATTTTCGTTGTGACGGGGTCTGAATTTCCCCTTGATAGGTATGGCATTGTGAATATTATTTTCTTTGAATCAAAGGGAAAATTAAATTATTTACCTGCACCACGCCAAAAAGCAAACTTAGTGCATGTATTACTAAAATTCTATTTGCCAAAGAAAAAAAAAATAGACCCGTTATCTTAATTTAAAAATCCCTCCCAAACAAATTAAAAAAATAAAAATGAAATAGCTTTGGTTTCTTTTTTCCCTGTAATGCATAAGTATCCCTTTTGTTAAGTGGCACATGGGTGGAGATCAAACGCCGGCCAACATACCTGTGAGGGTTATTTATTTATTTATTTATTTTTTGAAGAGAGAAAAACAAAAAGTGTATATATATATATATATATATAAATCATGTTCATTTTGCATTGTTATATGCACGACTACACCCTCTTAGGTTCACGGCTTGCCATTGCTAGATGAGTTCGTAGGGATTTTTCCTTTCGGTTTGTTAATTATATTCCATGGCTTGCCAACAAAACAGCCCACGAACTTATAATGGGCAACTTTTTGTAATCGTTTTGGACTTATTTCTATTAACGACCTCCCGCCTTTGGTTCTTTTGGTTGAAGTCGAGAATGAAAATGTTTCCTCAACTTCAGCTTCCATAATATGATCATTTTCTTATTTAAAAAACACCCACTTAGATTCTTGATGCTGGTTAGGCTCCTATCCAACACCTTATGATGGTATTGGCAGTCAATGTAATCACACCACATCATGCCGTAAATGGGGATATGAATTAAAAAAATAAAATAAGAGGTGGCAATAGCCAAATAGCCGTTCCTTTTACTCATAAAATGTCAACTCGAAATTCATTAGGGTTAAACTTTTGGGGAAATGGTTTTGGACAACTAATTCTTGCAAAAAGTCAAATTCATGAATTTAATATATATTAGTGAATAATATATAAATTTAGCATAAATTAAGTTAGCTAGCTTACACTCATCAACATATAATTAGAAATTGCATCAAATAATTGAAAATATGAAATGTTTTGGAAGTAGGAGCATGAAAGCATGTTGGGAAAAAAAAAAAAGGAGGCTGAACTCACCCAAACCGGGTTAGCCGGAATTCAGAAAATTGAACTCAACTGGCTGGACTTGGGTTGGATTGAACTGGACAAGAAACACAACATTTCAAGTTGAGCCTGGATTGACTTCAAACCCACCCAAATTACACTGTTATTTAAAATTCAATTTATATACGGAGTACAAGCGATGCAAAAGGTTGAGACCCACCAAGTCAAATAAAGCAACAGTAGAACACCAACCTCAAAAAGAATTAACCAGATATAAATAGCTCATTTAATTTATATATATAGAGACAGAGTTCTCCCCTGTGACATAACATAGGATCCGAATAGTTCATGTTTAGAAAAACCTACACAGCGACCAATTTTGCTTACTCCTTTCCTATTTTATGTTTTCCTAAATTTAGTAGAGTTTAGTTATTTTATTTTACTAGTTAATTTAACTTATTCTAATAGAACTAGGATTTCTTATTTCGTAGCTTTAGTTCTTCTTGTAACCCACGGGCAACAATTACTCTGATCATTAATAATATTTGAGAGTTTTCTCTGTATTTGTGTTCTTGTCATGGATTAGAAAATCTTAGGCTATCGATGTTGACCGTAGTTATATTTTTAGTTTTTCGTTGCGTCACGTTGTACGACATGGCTTGAGTGATTCAAAGCAAGAGAGAGATTATCTAAACATCAAATACTCCTTCCGTCCCACAAAAATAAGGCATGTTTGATAAAACACATAGTTTAAGAAAAACCATAATTTCTTTGACCTGTAATTTATTAAAGGGTAAATTACAATAAAACCCACTCTAAAATCCGACTATTACAGATACCCCCTCACGTTTTTAAAATTACACTAACACCCTTACTTTACAAAATAAACTACAAAGAGACCCCTCCTTCTAACTTCCATCCATTAATCCATTAAATCATATTCAATTTTTTTCAAAATACCCTAACTACCCTTAGTGGATGATAACTTCCATGTTAAATGCGTATAACTCACCAGTCCAATAGTTCATACAATACCTTTGAATTTTTTTAATTATTATTGATAAACAATTAAAAGATAATATATATATATATATATATATAAGAAAAATGCTAAAAACAATTTAAATTTTTTGTCCAATTGATGTGGCAACTGTCAAATTTGCTGTTTAGAAACAATTATTTATTTAATTAAATTTTTAATTGATTTGCAAAATAAAAAATAAAAAAATTGATTTGCTAAGTTGCCACCTCGTTTGAGTAAGTAGATTTGAGTAAAAAAATAAAAAGGGCTAGGTAGCATTACTCATATGTAGAAATAAATAAAAAGAATTATTACAATGAAGATGCACTTATAGAGGTGGCAAATGAGGGGGCAACTTGGCAAATCAATTTTTTTTTTTATTCTTACACATCAATTAAATAGATAATTGTTTCTAATGAGAAAATCTGATAGCTACCACATTAGTTGGACAAAAATTTAAGCTCTTTGGTATTTTCTTTTATATATATATATAATCTTCTAGTTGTTTATCAATAAATAAATAAATCAATCAAATGTACTAGATGAATGTGTTGGACTGATGAGTTATATGCATTTAACATGAAAGTTGTCATCCAATAAGGGTAATTAGGGTATTTTGAAAAAAATTGAAAGTGATTTAACGGATTATGGACGGAAGTTAGAAGGAGGGGGTCTTAATGTAATTTCAAAAACATAAGGGGGTCTATTTATAATTGTCAGATTTTAGAGAGGGTCTTAATGTAATTTACCCTTTATTAAAACTCTTCTTTTTTTTTTTCCCAAAAATACCGCTCTTATGTTTTATTGGATTTTGTGTTAAAAGCAATTATTGAAATAAAAAGATAGAATAGAAAGTTTAAAAAATTTATAATTTGAATTTTCAAAATAAACAAATATTATAAGATAAAAAATAAAATTACAAAAATGACGGGGAGTGTCTTATGCTGAAAAAAAAAAAAAAAAAAAAAAAAAAACCAACAACAGCAACAACGTGTCATTAAGATTTATGGAATGTGAGGTGGAATTGTAGACCAGAGCGCCTTGGTGAGGCAGTCAGTCATCAGACCAAAAGCTGTATTGCAGTAGGGTCTCTAGTCCATTCAAGGTAGAGCGGATCGAAATCTGAATTAGGCGACCACAGTTGAGACCCGACCTCTCTCTAGTCATTTAGATGGATTGCCAAGCCATCATACGGATGGTTTAGATGGATATGAATTAGTCACACGTTGCCACGTGTATGGCCCAGATCTCCTTGGGTTTCAACAGTTTCGAGTCATGAACCTTCCAGCTTTACCTAGTCCTGTACGTACGAAAGAGGGAGTATACCTTTCCCTGTTTGTGCGTGTTGGATGCTCATGAAAATCAACCCCGCCGTACACGTAATTAGGAACCGGTTGACCCTAGAGAGTATTCACAGGCATGGTTGGTGGTAAGGTCCACGATGCGTGCATGACTCACATTAATCACAGTACGACTGTGATATATTATCAATCCTCCATGCGTCATTTAGCCCGCCTCACTGATCACATCAGCCTCCTCTACGTAGCACTATGCGGCCAATGTGGGCTATACTCCGAGTAAACCAACCCTATCTCGATCCATAACTTCATCTTACCCCATTGATCTATACCACCACGATGAAAGTACAAATACTAACATGATTTGTCATTCTACCATTAGCAGAGCAAGAGATTAAAAGAAAAAAAATGAACAATATGATAATTATTAGTTATTAATTGCTAACAAGAAATTACAATCATTATTATTTCTTTGTTTCCTATTGACAGTCTTTTTTAAAAAAAAAACATTTTTTTTTAAAGAATTTCCTTTAAATGCACTCCCACATCTACAGTATTTTAACATTCTAATTATTATTTGAGTTTGTTTTGTCTATATTATGCAATAAATACAAAGTATATGAGTATTTTGAGAAATTAATTAGAACAAAGATGTTGACTTTTCGACTATCCCTAATTTTAAAACAATCCAAAATAAAAAATAAAAAATAAAATAAAATGATAACCAATATGAACAAGAGAGTTCTATTTTTGGCTGTATCAGTGTTTAATATATATATATATATATATATATATCTTAGTACTTTTGAAACCCCCATTCCAAAAGGGAAAAAAAAAATGAAAATCATAACAGTATACAATGTTGCTGGATGTAGCCTCTAGACCCAATTGGCATGCAACCTACCCGATCATTCAGTTTATAGTTTATAGCCTTTCCCTGTTTATTTTATTTATTTTATTTTTAGTTTTTACGGGAAGTGCGACAAATTGTAAGTTGTAACTATGATTGGGTATATGTTTAAATCAATTACTGTCTCATATAGTGCATTCCTAAGCGTTACAATGTTTATGTCAAGGGTAATTTGTATCTATTACAGAGAACGGCAAAAATTTAATTCTATCACCGACCAAAGAAGAGAAAAAATAAATAAATAAATAAATGGTAAGTCAGTCTATTATACTAAGTTGGATCTTAGTTAGAATTTATTTATTTATTATTTTTTGATGGACAAACCAAAATATTATTAGAGTAAAGGAAGAAGCAAAAACCCAAGTCCACCTGTGAATTTATTGTCGCCTTCTAAGTCTACCCATTCCCATATATCTTTGGCTGCAGCAATGAAATAAAAACGTTTATTCCCCATGAAAACTGGTAGAGTACGGTCCATGTGTTTGATTTAGACCGTCTCGGTTCAAACTTCAAACCATGGCTGGGTCAAAACAGAGAATCCATGACCCATGTCCCCTAAGTCAAAACAAACTCATACGCGCCCTTTTCTTTTCTCCAGTCGAGCAAGGCTCGGATTCAAATTCCTTTACCTTGAACATACGAAAAGTCACCAAAACCATGCCTATAAATATGCGTACATATCAAATATTAAACTCCACAATTCTCATTCCCATCCTATAGCTTTTTTCCATCCTCAAACCCTCTCCTCTTCACTCAAAACTCAAAAGAAGAGCTTCAAATAAACTAAAGAAAAAAAAATGAGCATTCATATAGAAAAAACCATTTTCATTTTCACCATTTTGTTCACTTCAACAACCCTCCTACAGCTTGCAACAGCCATGAGGCCTTTGGAAGGAGAGCAATGGTTGAAGAAACAAGTTCCATTGCTAATTGAGTCCAAGAAGGGTACTGCCCCACCATCTGGCCCTTCTTCTTGCACTAACGGCCCAAAAAACGCCGATGGTAGCTGCCCACCCTTGAACGAAATGAACTTTGCTGGCCATGTTGTTCGTGCACCACCTACAAATCCTAGCGAGACTAACAAGCAAGATCCAAGCTCTTAGACCTTTCTTCTTTTTTTTCCTGATAAAGTTCAATGCGTACCCTAGATGCTTATCAAAAAATAAATAAATAAATAACTAAATACCCTACAATTTTTTTTTAATATCTTGGTTAATATATTTCCCATTTTAGGGTTTTTTTCCTTCTTGTTTTTTTCTTCTTAGTTAGGAGCAACCATCACAAGTTGGTCTGGTTGTTAACCCATGTGCCTGGTGTTAATTTTCATACTATTTAAATAAATAGTTGTTATTATTATTGTTGTTGTTGTGATGATGATGATGGGTTGCATCTGAAACTTTTTTAGTTATTGAGGTTGGATGGCTCTTCCACTAATTAAAGGATCATTGCAATTTATAAAACCCCATGAGCATCGGTCTATATGAAGTTAAATTAAACTTCAGCACTTCCAATTCTCAAAGTTCCATATATTCTATGAAGCCCATGCGGAGTTGATACGTTGACTTATGGTTTAGCATACATTTTGTGATGTAATAATATTATAGTATCCATTCCTCGTAACCATCAATCCATTTTCACCCAACTTGGCAAGCTATGTGGTATGCCGATATGACATATTAACCTATATACATGTATGGTATGCCATATCAGTCAACTTATTAATGTAGAATATATATATATACCATGCCAATTGTCATGTCAAATGAGAACATAGCCATAGATATATTGAGGGGCATTTGGGTTCAAGTCCAAAAAGGTGGATTTGTGTAGTCATAGGTCCCTTTATAAAAACACATCCAGCCATGAGTCCATATTGACATAGCATGACAAAAAAGCCCTTTCCATATAATTAGCACAAGACGTTCAAAATAGCACAAGAATTGATTCCATGACAAACACAGAAACATGATTTGCGCACAAAAAAACGTTGACAATCCTGGGATATCTCTACCCAACTCTAATATTTTCGTAAGTGATATTTTAGATGGAAACGGGAACTCAACCATTCATAGTTCCCTCCCCCTTCCAGTGTAGAGGATAACAGGCGAGGATCAAGCACAACCGCGATAGCGCACATCGAGCGTTGAATCAAAAGACTTTCATTTTAAAACAAAACCGAGAATAGATGACCAAAAAAACATAAGATTTTCCTTTTTTATCGAGTTGTGTTTCTATACTCACGAGCTTGTTTTGGTTTATTCTGAAATTGAAAGAGTTCATGTAACTATTTCTAGGATTTCCAAACCCTCTTGAAGTCATGGACATGGTTTTATAGGGGAGACTATATGTTTGATAAAAAGGGAGTCTTTTTATATGGAATGTTTGTATTGTTATACAAAATTTTGTATTTGTTGTTTTAGGGTATTATCAAATTTGGGGTTTTTAGATTAGAACAATGGCTTGGTCAGTTTTTTAGATAAGGATTAGTTACCTGCCATTTTGTATTCAATTACTTGAAGGTTGTAATTGATTAATGGCGTTTTGGAACAGTTCGTGTAACACTTCATAAGTATTGTGTAACTCTTCAAGGTTGGGGTTTTTAATGTACAAAAAGGTGGGTTCTTATTAATCTTTTATCTGCAATGTTTCAAGTCCTTTTCCAAATTTGTAGGTTTATTCTAGTATAAAAGTTAGGGATTTTGAGATGAAAACAATGGCTTGTTCATTTATAAACTTTTGGATCAATAACATGCTATTTGTAATCAGTTACTAAAGGTTGTAACTGATTGATGTTGGTTTAGCATGGCTCATGTAATTGCAAGTGGTGATCTGGTGGCTTAAGTAATCAATTACTTGAACTGATTAATGTTGGTTTGGCACAGCTCAAGTAATCAATACTTGAATGGTTTAATGTTGGTTTAGCACAGCTTGTGGATCTGTTAGTGGTGATTACAATATCAAGCATGGGGTTGTGCGTCTTGAAAATTTTAAATGAATAGTTAGTGGTGATTTATTATTTGTAACTGTTTTAATTAGTTGTGAAAACATTATTGTTGGATGGTTACTTGGATAGAGACGTCTACATGATTGATGCTAGCTGAATACACGAATTGGACTAAATCATAGAAACACAAAGTGGGTGATGTGTAGAAAATAGTAGTTGATGCACGATATTTGTACACTAGCATAACTATTTTGGGCCAACACAAACACTGCATAATAAACCAGTAGAATGGGGGAGAAAGTGACCCGTCGTAAAGTTTTGATTTTCTACACAGATCCTTGCTATATTAAAAACAATGGCATACCTAATCGTCCCCAAAAATTGAGCAGCTTAAGAAAAAATAAAGGAAAACAGGGGCATAACAAAAACCCTTACAGTGGAATGGTAAACAATGACCCGTCAGGTAGTTTGAATATTCTACACAACCCTTTTATTAATTATTATACAAAAAACAGGGGCTAACCTATAACGACTTAAAATGAAACATGTATGAAAAAACACTTCTCTTAGATGCATTTTCTATGTGAAAGCTAGTGTTTTATAAGTATAAAACGTCATGAAGACCCCAATCTGAACGATTGATAAATCAAAAAAGGGTTTTGACTAAACTAAATGCAAAACACACACCTGGTATCGATGAAGAAAATGGCATGCGACGTTGGGCAGCCTTCACAATATTCTAGCATATAATACCACCCGAACATGAAAACTTTTCAAATTCAAATGTGAACAGGTGGCAAAAATTGTTGGACAACATCACAAATAGGGAAACCGTTATTTGGATCATTAAAGAAGGAGAAAAATCAGGAATCACCAATGGAAAATCCCTTTAGTTGCTTACCATATTTGAATGGGAGGGTATGAATGGTATTTGCGAGAATTTCTTAGGACTGAACGTGGTCGTTTGAGGGTAGCTAAGGACTTGGAGCAGTAAAAGAAATATATTGGGACTGTTGGCTAGACCTTTATGCCAAAAATGGACTTTTGGCATATTTTATATTTATGGATACGCCAATGTTTTCCTTTATGAGTTGAAAGTAGGGTGATGTTGACATCCTAGTCGACAGATTCACGTCCCAAGGTGAACGGGAAGCTGCATTAAGGCAGCTTTGTATAACTAATGGATGAACTCAGCTGTTAATAAAAGGTCTTTCATGGTACGTAACACCACAGACTTGTGTTCTATTCTTTGTGTGGGCTTGAACACGTACACTATCTTCAACTTTCAGTCTCCTCCCCTGATTACCCGCAAAAAATAAAATAAATAAAATAAAATATGGGGAGATCGAGAGAATGTTAATTGACATGTAATCTTTGTGACGCAACTCCTACATGAGGGTTGTCCTAGATCAGTATCAACGAGCTCTTGTTGAATTAAAAGTCATGACCATTCAAAATAAATTATAATTACACACTAGGGGTATAGACAAGACAAATTAAATACAGTTGTTGGGTAACGTTGGCTAAAAATATAAATCACCTCACATAATTTATTTTTGCTTAGTGAGCAAAAAAAAATGCATGTAGAATTGAACCATAGAGTGGAACTTGCACGAGAGAACTTAAAAGATTATGCAGAGGGATTAGTGTAGGCCTAAATCTTGATAGGAATAAGCCTGTGATATCCATGTTAGAGAGAGAAAAAAAAGTGCATGTCTGTGCACCATTGAAGATTTAGATAGAGCCCAAACCTAGATGAGAGTAGGCCTAATTAGATACCCCTTGTTTGGCCCCAATAAAAAGCACACATTAAAAAACTTGAATTCTATTTGTTATGGATTTTCCTGTCCGATTACCCAATTTTTGTCAAAATTTGGGGTTCTTAAAAGCTCCGATTTGCTTTTTGTTTTCAAAGTAAGTATGATTATTGGCTGCATTAGAATATGCAAAAAATGTAAATTAGGAAATATATGGTTCAATTCCAAATGCTTCCACTAATATCCGTTTATATCACCAGATTACTAGCTAGTACATTTCTAAACGCAGAGTTAAGAAATTTAATCCCTCTATTTAATCCCTCTATTCTTCATCCATTAATTATGCTCAAAAATTGATAATTGAGCATTAGCAAGGCTTTTCAGATGGATTTTTTTTTTTTTTTTTTTTTTAACGTAACACAGTTAAACGTATAGTGAAAGACTCTCGTATCCATTTTTGCTTATATGGTGAACGCGAAATATGTGTACTCAATAGTTAAAAAGAGAGAGATCCATTAGTATTAAAGTGTATCATTTTGTTGTTGACCCAAAAAAGAATGGTGTCTTATTCTGTCATTATCATTTGTTTGTATACGCAAATGAAAGTAACAAAAACGAAATCAAAAGATGAAGAAAAAAAATGAACTTTCTTTATATTGTTAAGTCATAGAGAAAGTACATGATACAGATATCACTATAGGTGGATATTGGCACCCCAAGACTTACTTTTTATCCCGCACTTATTTTAAACATTTTTGAGGTTTTATTTTTTAAAAAAACATATATAGAAGGTTTTCATGAAAATTGTCTGCGGTTTCCATTAGAAAAAATTATTTAAAACAACTTTGTAAAAGAACTTTTTTCAAAATTTATCATTTAGGTGGGTTTTTTGTCTTTCTTAATCTCTATTTTCATAAAAATGAAATAAACACATACTGTAAATGCCCAAAAAGTTCTCTTAAACAATAGATTTTGAAAAAACTTTCTTTTACAAAGTTATTCAAAATAATTTTTTCTAGTTGACAACGTGAACAATTTTTATAAAAACGTTCTCTACTTTTCATAAAATCTTGAAAATGTTGAAATAAGTGAGGGATAAAAAACAAGTCTTGGAATGTCAATAAAGGCATCATCTTATAACTATTGAATAAGTGAAAGCCCTGCAGCCCCACTAAACAAATAAAGATTTATATTGCGTTGGCCCAATTACGATGGAAATCCAAAGGGAACGGCTATTGCAACCCCACTTTTTTATCACACCCCCTTATCCTATTGGTTTTTAAGGTTTTATGCAAAATATAAAAGGTTTTTACAAAAATCAACCGCGTTGTCCACTAGAAAACATCATTTTGAACAATTTTGTAAGAAAAAGTTTTTCTAAAATATATCATTTAGGGTAAAATGCAAAAGACCCCCCTCTATTGTTACCCATTTTGCAAAATACCCCCTTCTATAAAAAAAACCCAACAAAAAAACCCCCATATTGTGTAGGGTTGAAGAATATCCCCTTCCATCCACATTCTGTCAATTAGTTTAACAGCAAAAGATCATGTGCCACGCACGTGATCAAATTAAATCACTTTTATGACCATAATACCCTTCAGCACATAAAACGATGCCGTTTGGTACTCTTGTCCCTATCAAGGGTCACTAGAGAACCCTTGCCTGTCAAGCACTTACTAGACCCCCCTTCACCTTTCCTTTCTCCCTCCATCACCACCAATCGATGACCAAGACGAAGACAGTAAAGGCGAGAATGGATGAGTTCTGTGAACACTAGTTCACCGGCAGTGAGAATGGAGCGGGTGGGGTTTTTCAAATCTGAAAGGATGGGCTTTGCAGTGCTGCAGGCGATGAGCTTCGTGCTTGGCAAGGAGAGGAGTTGGCGGTGAGACTCGTGCTGCGATGGGGAGGGTCACATTAGTCCGTCATCTTCACGAGTTCAAAACCATTTTTTCTTCCCGTGTTCGTCCATCCTCACCCATTCTTGCTTCACAGTGCACACCGACGGTCCACACGAGTCTACCCTTGCCCATCGCCGTCGTCATCTAAGGCAAACTCATAGTCGTTCAATGCCACCGATCGTCGTCAGCCAACGTCGGTCATGGTCCATCGTCGCCAAAATGGAAACCCAAACCCACAACTATGGAAACCCAGACCCACGGCAAACCCACTGCAAAATGGAAACCCAAACCCTTTCTGATGAGGGTTCGAGTGCAGGGATGGTAATTCCTAGGGGATTTATGGGTAAAGATTTAAAGGGATCTCTAGCAACGAGAGATTTGGCTGTAGATTTTCTGGCGGTGGCTCTAGTGGCTCGTTTGGCCAGAGCACCGGCGGTTTTTCTTGGTGGCATCGATTTTTTTCACTGCAAACCTGAAAACGACACTGTATCTAATATAATTATTAAAAACCATTTATAAATGTTAAATATTAATATTTTATTATTTTTCCGTACAAGGGTACAATGGACTTTTAACATCGCCGTTAATGGCGTACCCCCCTAGCACAATATAGGGGATTTTTTGATGAGTTTTTTTTAGAGGGGGATATCCTGCAAAATGGGTAACAATAGAGGAGGGTTTTTTGCATTTTACCCTATCATTTAAATAAACTTTTTAGCCATTTATAACCTTTATTTCATTTTTTTACCAAAAAATCTACTTAAATGATAGATTTTGGAAAAAGTTTTTTATGCAAAATTATTGAAAATGATGTTTTCTAGTAAATATCACGACTGGTTTTTGTAAAAACCTTTTATATTTTACATAAAATCTTAAAAACCAAAATGTAAAGGGGTTTTGATAAATAAATTTTTTTTTTTAAAAAATGAGGGTGGGCCCATGCAGTTGAGTACCTTAAGCCCAAAGTTTGATACATTTTTGGTTTGGGCCCTCCATGTCTGACTTTTATTTATTCATTTTTTTTTTTTTTTTTTTGGGGATAAGTGTCATGAGTCATGACTGGTTCGACATTTCTCAGTCACGCTGAGACCCTTGGCAAAGAAAATTCGAACCGTTGTCTTAACATTAATGGTGCCATATGGATGGTGAAGAACCCACATGAGCACCCCACATCGATCACAATCTTGATTGCAGGTGTGAACCCATTGATTAAGGCTCAGAAGTGATGAATTTTGCTTTCTTCAATTTCCCATGCATGCCATGCCATATTTCACAGTTCATACACGGAAGTCGCATACAAGGATTTCAACAAAGTAGAGGCAATTATGAAGAAAAAAACTTGAAAAGTCTCCCACGTTGTGGGAGACTTTTCACACAAAACATATCTCATTTGAACATTCCTTGGTGTCAATACTCACTTAGAATGAAACTTCTTTTATGCTTATCTTTTTGGGACTCAACCCAAGGATTTGAACCATAAGCTCTTAACGTGGAAATCAAACGTGTTCTAATTCATACTTATCCCTTCTGCATGGATGGTCCGGGCTGGGCACACTGCATTTATTATAATACGGACCTTAATTTGATTAACTCGATCGGATTCAATTTAATCACCTTAATTGGCAGACAAACATTTCATTGTGAACATTCTTATTGCATGATGATTAAGAAGAATTAATTTAAGATCCTTCTAGTGAAGGTTCAAGGATCATCAGAGACATGAATATGGATGGCTTGCATGTGTAGTTCTTGACAGAAGTCAATCCATGTGGCCATGTGGGATTTTCACCCAAAACTAATATAAATACAACGTCTCTATATACCTTTTAACCCATCACATCATCCTCCATCCATTTCTCTCTATTCAGCAACAAGCTCTTGCAAAAGAAAAAATATATATCAATAAGATGGCTCGGATCATCCTCATTATCTTATTGATTGCGGGCTCAATCTCTCTTGTAATGGCAAGGCTCCTAAATGCAGCACCGCCATCGGTTGTGCATGTAGTATCACATTACAGAGGTCCAGTGCCTCCTTCTGCGCCTTCGGCCTGTACATATATTCCCCATTATAAGGGTGGCCATTGTTGAGTACATTACGTGCACATTGGTGAGCCACAGCCCGCAGCTCCACTGACCAGCTGTGATGTAGCTAGTTGGCAATATTAATATGGTTAATGTAGAATGCATACAACTATATATGAAGCTAGATAAATGCTTTTTCTTTCTCTCTTCTTTGATAATGCGCAAAGGATAATGCACCATCATCGATCACTTTCATGGATCTTTCATGATGCTGAGCACAAGTCACTATACGATCGACCCTAAGCTAGCAAGGGGACGATGCTGTGATCACCTGGAATCGGAACATGGAGAATCCTTGAGAGACTGCGTGTCTATTATGGAGGCATTTTGCTTTGCAAAAATAGTTAGTTAAACGTAAGAACATTTGTATTAGATGCTGTGCCACATAATATTTGTTTCTATAGTATTTATCTACTAATTATTTTGTGAATTGCAGACCATATATCAATCAAGCACTCATCTCAATGATATTAATATGGTCACTAAAATTAAATATTTTTCATGTAAAATGCTTCTTGATATGCACCTTTTTACGTTTCTCCTTGTATACTAGGATCTGCTCTTGCCCGTGCTTGATATATCTCTTGTTTTTCTTCTGTGTCACCGATTTTTTCTCTTTTTTTTTTTTTTTTTTTTTTTGATCAGCAAAAAAAACATAAATTTTATTAATTTAGAAACAGTGGATACAAGATGAAATCCCCATAGATACACCACAATCTGCACTAAGCAAAAAGAACCAACCAAAAACAACAACAATTAAAACCAAACAATGCACCAAAAACTCTGAAGAACGATAGCAGGCTACAATATTTCTCAGCAAGGAGTTGAAAAAAGAAACCCATGAAGGCACAAGCTAGCTCCAGACACAAAACTGCCCCACTGCCCACCAAACTTAAAAACTCAAAACCAAGCCAAAAAAGGCACTGATCTACAGATACCCAAAATTGGATCACTAATTTTTATCTATCCCATCTTTTTGATTTGCCAAATTTTATAAATTTATGAGATCATAATAAATGCTTTAGAGAAAGTGGGGAAAAAATACGAGTAGTTGAAGACAATTAGTCGCTGCATGCAAAATTGTGAAAACGAAAGGTCTTACTATATTTAAGACACATTAGCATCACCTGCAGTTCTACTTTTGTTATGAATAACTTTGATATCATAAGGTCATACTCTAACAAAATAAGTGACAGTGCATTACCAAAAAAAAATAAGCGACAGTGAAATAGTGAATGGATTGTGACACATTTGATGTTTACAACGCCAAGACTAGTGAACAATTGGTTACCCAAGTAACCTTGAGGGGTAGCCCAAGTGGTTTTGAAGCTTCTTTATCAAATCTTAGATTCAACTCTTATCACTCTTTTTTAAGACCATTCCATAAACTTATGTCTTGTAATTATTCGATGCACATGGGATGGGGGGACTAGATGTGTTTAAAATAATTAATCATGTGTGCGTAAGCATCTCAAAACCTCCAAATATAAAAAATAATAAAAATAATTATTAATTAATTAATTAATTAAAACTACCCCAAGAACAATATGTGGTATGGTGTCAAGCCCTTTCTTTCCTTTATTAACCCTTTTAGGCCCCATCCTTAGGTATGTTCTTGGGTGTAGGTTAGGCTCACAACTTAAAGCTCCTTCTTTTACCAGCCCTTGTGGCGTAATGGTTGTATCAAGGTTGGTAAAGGTTTAGATACTGTAAATTTAGAGGTTGATTTCCCTCCAGTATGGTAATGCAATCACAGAAAACAAAACTCTTTCTTTTCGGCTTTTTAGGCATTTTCTCATTGAACCCCCCTTGATTATGTTCTTTCGAAATTTACAATTAAGTTGTAATTTCATTTATTTAATTATTATCTTTGAATTTTCCTTCTTAATAAATAAAAATATATAGCATGACACCTCCCTCAATTGTAGCTACGAGCATCATCAAATTAGGCAAGTTTTTAGTGTTGCTCAAGCATGGCTAGCTTGTTAAGTACGTAATTGAGTTTGACAAGCAAGTTTGACCTTGAGAATGACCCTAAAACGTTTCATAAAAATCCTTACTATTTTTTTTCATCGTATTTCATATGTCATACATATACAGCTAGGATTGAAAATTCAACAAAACTGCAAAGAATGAACAAAAGCTATATTTCTTTAGAAAAATTCATCTCGCGGGTAATACTACTTTTATGTCAATAGACCTAAATTCAGCTAATAAAGGCACCGTTTGGTTGCACTTATTAAAAGATTTTTTCTTTTAAGTAATAAAAGTCATTTTTTACTTTCTTGCTTTTTGTTTTTAAGTATAAACAATAAAAGTAAAAACGCGTTTGGTAAAATTAATTTCGCTGGTGATCTTTTGGATGTAATGGGAAACTTTATCGAATTATCGTTATCAAACGAAAGCCTAAGACAAGCACAACCTCTTTTGATCACAACTTTTTCGAGTTAAGGTCAAACTCGTTCGAAAGATAAAAATGACTTTTATTAGCAAATCTCCATTGTTTTTGCTTAAAATCAAATATTTTGCTTTTTACTTTTTAGAAGTCTTTTTTATTTCCTTTAACCAAACAGTGTTTTTTGTCTTTACAATTGTTTACTTTCAAAAGTAAAAAAGATCTTAAAATAAGTGTAATCAAACTGTGGCAAAATTACGCTATGTATTTATTAAATTGAATAAGCTCATTTTTCAATACTCTGAGATGAGCCGGCGGCAAGCATGGACTCATGCAAAACCCATCGAGTCAAATGGAGCACAAACACATGCGAGTTGAATCACCAGTCAACACTAATATAGGTTTGATTTAGGACACAGAAAATAGCTTAAAATAATGGGAAGAAAAAAAAAATTTAATAGTAAATTTAATTATAAAACCAAAGGAATTTCTAACATACGACCATAGTTCAACTTTGTTGAGTGAGTTATCAATTCGGGAAGTTGAGTTGACCCGGATGAGTTAAGAGGAACGGGTCTAAATCCATACAAACCAGTCCTTTTGGAAACTAGCCAGCTCACATAAATTATGTCTATGTGTGATTCATGGAAGCTAGCTAGCCATCAGATGGTGTTTGGAGGATCACATTTGCCACGTGTACGGTCGAGGACTTGTTCAGATTAGGACGCTATATTATGTGCGCGTCTGACTATATATCAAATAAAAGTCAATGCCCGGCCCCTTGCCCTCTTTTACACGGACCGTGCGTTCCGCCGGAATAGATGCATGACTAAGGACCTTCCCATTTCTGGTTTTAAGCCATACCTCATGGATTACCTCATCATCTTCATGTTTAGAGTAATCAAATTCTTTGTAAGTCTTGGCGCCATGTACTTGTACCATCGTAATGGAGGAAAAATGAGGGAATTGAAAATACTCATACTCGATGACCCAAAAGATTAACCTATATGATGACTCAATAAAATAAAGAACAAAAAATATGCACCACCGATATTAGGTTTCATATACAATAATTGAGTATATATGTCTTGCCCGATTGTTTAGTACTAAAAACACCACACCACTCTCTCACCCAAATCAATATATATATATATATATATATATATATATGGAGTCCTGATCAAATAAGCATGTACTTATATAAGTTATATCAATAATATGCATTGGGGGTTGTATCTCATGCGTTGGCCTCATGTGTCCTATAATCTGTCAATACATGAAGTAAAACTCTCAATACAGATGTTGATATAACTTATATCAATACATGCTTACCTAACCATATATATTAAAACAAAACAAAACAATAAATTAAGGTAAAATATGATGCTTAGAAAATAATTGCTATCATCTAGGGTGTTGTTTAAAAAATAATATGGAATAATAATAATAATAATCATATTTTTCCTAGTGTGGGTAAAATATTTTCTTTAAAAAGGAATGATGCTAGAATGCAATTTTGCAATAACATTTTTAACGTTTGACATGTGCCGGCCGGTCCGTATATACTACCTTTCATTAACCCCTAACAACAATAATGGAAAATCCGTCAGTTTACATGTCTTAGTGATATCAATATTAGCTTCTCTTCTTTTCTTTTATAACAAGATGGGCCGGAGGCACGCATGGCAACATGTTTAGCTAACCAATCCACTGCAAAATTGGCCCCACCATAATAAAAAATGCAGCTGATGGTGTCGCTGATTGTTAGCCTGCTTCCCCCTCCTCAAGACATTGATAGTGACCAAATGGTCAGTCTCTTACTTTTAATTTTAACCATGTTCAATGTTACAGTTAATGTTTTGCCACGCTACATGGATTGGTCAGCACTTTGGACCCTGAATGCCCATATATGGAAGAACCGGCCAGATTTGTTCCCAACCAAACCCGACCCGATTTCTATCTCTATTCCCAATGGCAACTGGCAAACAAGAACCAAATTAAAGCACCCACCTCGAAAAACCTCTAACTTTATTCTGACAATTTCAATTCCAAATTGCCTCCTTAAAATATATTACTACTATTCCTTGGCGTTCAAGGGTCCGCGCGTGTGTTTGATTTAGACCATCTCGGTTCAAACTTTCAAAGGATGACCCGGTCAAGACAGGGAACCCATCTCGCCCCAGGTCAAAACCAACAAACAAAAGTACAAAACCCATGCCTCTATATATACGTATCAAAACCCCACCAATTCTCATCCTCATCCTTACACCTTTTTCATCCTTAAACCCTGTCCTCCTTCGCTCGAAAACTCAAAAAGATAAGTTTCAAGCAACTGACAAACAGTCCTACTACAAGTCATCCCTCCTGAAAATGAGCTTCCAAAGAAAAACAATAACCATTTTCGTTTTCACCATTTTGTTCACTTCAACTACCTTACAACTTGCAACAGCCATGAGGCCTTTGCACGGGGAGCAATGGTTGAAGAAGCAGGCTATTCCATTGTTCCAGTCCCTCCAAAAGGGTCCCGTGACACCGTCTGGCCCTTCTCCTTGCACTTACATTCCGGGTCAGGGAAGCGGTAGCTGCCCACTGAATGGAATGAACTTTGCTGGCCATGTTGCTCCTGCACCACCTACATTACTTCCTGGCGCTGCTATCAATTCCGTGGCCGCATCTGTGGCTAATGAGACCAATAAGCAAGACACAAGCGCTTAAACTTGCTTTCCAATAAAGTTGAACATACTGCATGAGCTGAAAACTGGAAATCCAATACCGTAGTTTTTACATTTTATTCTTTTGATTTTTCCCTTTGTCCGGGATTTTTTTTCCTCCCTACTTGGGACCATCCATTATATGCCTGGTTGTTAACCCATGCATATATGTAACTGTACATTTTCATACCATTTTAATTAATTTCTTATACTTAATATTGCTATTATTGTTGTTGTGATGATGATGACGCATGATAATGGTTTGCATGACCGCGCATATATAATTTTCTTCTTTTTTTAATCAACAAGAAAAAATCATTTTTTTTCAAAACACAAACTATTACAATTACAAACAAGAACCAACATGCGTATATAATTGTAAAAGCAATAATAGATATATACACAGTCACAAGTGGGTCTTCAAGGGCGGAACTATATATATATATATGCTTGTAGGCATGTCCCCTCCAAAGATTTGAAAATGGTTAATATTCTTGTTTGCACATAAGGTTAATTTTTAAAAAAGGTATATCAGTTATCCCTTCAAGAGACTGTATATTTCCAATGTGGCCTCCCAATCATAAGTATGTTTTCATTTTCATGCCCATTCTTTTCATTTTCTCTTGGTGAAGTCCTAAAAATTGATCGATCATTTGTTAGTAATTATATATTTTAGCAACTCAGGGTGTAAATGTCATAATAAATTCGAGCATGAATTTGTGAATTAAACTATAATATGTGTGTGTGTGTATATATATATATATATATATATATATATATATAATAAACTTACTAATTTGGCCCCTCTAAGGAGAAAATCCTAATTCTGCCCCAACGAGTCTCACACACTTTTATAAACTCGTACATTTTGGACATGAGTCAAGAAGCATCTACTCGCATGTTTGTTTTTTAATTGCAATGAAAGACAATCATGTTGGTCGAATTAAAATTTTCTGAAAAGAAAAAGATGAATCTTTTTTTTTTTTTATTTAATCTATGGAATAGGTGGGTGTCACATATGTCTAAAATAAGGATGCCCAAGAAGAAATAATTTTTTGGTGATAATTTTTCTCCTTAACCCTAGGGGCGGGGAGAGCAGTTCTTGAGAGTATACGTCTTAAGGTCAAAAGATTTGAGATCCATTTTCCACTCTTTCGTAGGGGTTAACCAATGCAAAGTGGGTGATATAGTGTTATCCTTGTTCAGAGATTACTCAGGTAGTAGCCCCACCCATGTCTACCGTTCTCTTCTTCATTATTATTTCTTTAATCTTTCTATTCCCTTATTAAGAGAGAGAGAAAGAAAAATAAAATAAAATAAACAAATAAACAAGTAAACAAACAAACAAGAAAGGTGCAAAATTTTTATTTTTTTAATTTATTTTACTTTTTGTAAATGGAACATATTATTTTTAATTTGTATTTTTATATTTATTAAAAATAAATAAATGCTTGTCTTAGATCCTCCCCTTTATATTATTTTTAATTCAACTTGTATCCCGTATGAGTGTGAAATCCATCCATTGTGTCTACACGGTAAGACCAGCGCGCAGCACTTCTGTTTTTTTTTTTAAATATAAAAGTTGAATTCTAAAGTTTCCGATTATACCATTGATACTCCCATATATGTTTGGTCTAACATTTGAATTTGCTCAAAGCTGCACATTTTTTGTGTGGGGGGTAAAAATTTGCACATGGAGAAAGAGAAATTTGCACATGGAGGAAGAGAAAAGTAGAGATATTGTTCCCTTCCCTTTTATATTTTTTATTTTAAAGTAAAATTTATCATAAGCTGCATAACAATTAAATTCTTCCATGCACTAATGTCCGTTCATATCACAATGTTACGGGTACTTCGCAGAAAATGATTTCCAGTGAAAAAAAAGAAAGAAAAGGGGCTGACTATAGATGCTACCTCAAGTTTTGCAATTGATCAAATAGTAAAATATAGCATTCCATCATTGAATATGATTAAAACAAACGCGGCATACCATTTAGAATGGGGAGTATATATATTTGACTTGAATATAAAAAATACAACTGTCTAAAGGTTTTTTTTTCTACATGAACTCATAGGTGCACAAAGTGAAAACAGTATTCCATGGTTGAAATATGTGCTCCAATCTAGTTGAACAATCAACCTTTAAGGGTCAAGCTTGATTTGTTTAGACTTTAGAGCTTAGACCAGTGGGTGGGATATGTCAAACCTACCTGCTAAGGAGCCAGGCTTGCATGAGCTTTTCACAGTGAGCATATGCATGTGTTTTTTTTAAAGTAACTAGCATGTTTGTTTATTACCGACCCTCCTTTTTTAATTATGGCAAAATGAAATCTTGAAGCAAAAGTTTACACATTCAACTTATCACTCGCTTTTGAGACCAATCGATGACTGGATTTAGCATGATCGCATTAACCGATATGGAGTGGGTAGTGGCCTTATACGTGCACGTAACCGTATTTAGGACATTAATTATCTTTTAGTTAATTAGCTCGTTCATTAACGTACAATTTTATCTCCAATTTAAATTAACCATCGTCACTATTTCAGAGATACTATTTGCACTTCAAAAAAAAAAAAAAAAAAAAAAAAAAAAAAAAAAAAAAACAACAACAACAACTCACATACTCCTCATTCTCACACTTGAGAAATGTGAAAGGCCTTTTTTGGAGTGATAATATATAGAACTTCTGTCTTCTTTTTTTTCTTTTCTTTTCTTTCTCCTTCTTAAATTTTTTGCTAGATGGTCCCCTTACGTTTGGGTCCATAATTTTTAATCCTAGCATTAGGTGGTTACTAGGCCAAAATAGTTGAGTCATTCTTCACACGCATATATGTGGAAACATTCTGCAGACAAGCTTTTATTTTATTTTATTTTTTTCATCCTTCTGATCGACAACCAGAAAGCCATTACCAAACACGTACACTATGCGCGTAAATCTCATCTTAAACATTCATCATAATTAAAGAATAATAGGCCTAACCATTTGATTTCTTAACCCTAGCTAGTCATATATATATATATATAGATATATATAGATATATTAAATTTGACCCAGCCCTGGGTCAAAGAAAAGCTGTCCACCAAATGTGGGCATTGTCAATTTGGAACCAGCATTTTCTACACTTTCCCATAACCCCACCTTCACAATTTTAATACGTAAATTCATTCATCTCAAGCACTAGGCCCTTTTGAGTCAGAATCCACTAGAGGCGACTTTCAAGATGGTGGGCTTTAGACATCAATTATCTTATGGTTGAAGGTGAAAAACCATAACTGGCTACATTTTTTTTTTTTTTTTTTTTTCTGTCAAACGATAGGAGAAAACTTTCATTAACAAAAATAAATAAATAAATAAAAATCACTACACCACCAAAGGAGCATCCTCCACTAGAGTTGGAAATAACCAACTTGGAATTGGCAACATTTTAATATCATAAAAAGCTATGCTCCTTGAAAATGATTTAACAATCAATTGAATATAATTAATTAAGATATATTGGTTGGCATAATTGTAAGAACATACGTTATTATACCTAAGAACAATGTTTATCTCTGTTAATTTTCCACCGGCTTAGGTCGGATATATGGGCCCCTCCTTATTAGGGGAGGTTGTGGGTTCAAAACTTGACCCCATTAAATAGAGATTATGTGAGATTTGGATAACTCTATTTTTTGGCAAAAATAGGTCGGGATTAGGGACAATTTTTCTATGAAAATTTTTGCGACTGTTTTACATTATTCTCAATAACTTATATATTGTTATATAAACTTATATTTTGCATAATTTGCCGTTGAATTGTATATTCGTCCCAAAAGCATTATGCTTGCTAAATATCAAGTTGATTAGATATTAAGAATTACATCACCCATAAAAAATTTAAAATTTAAAATTTAAAATTTAATAAATAGAATTAAAAAAAGTAAGTTTATGGATCAGATAACTATTGATAGTTGATCAATGTGATTTTTGACGTGTATGAAAAGGGTATCAAATCCAATGATGCACTCAACAAACGTGAAATACACGAAAGGCTATTTGGATGACCGTGAAAAATTTTGTTTAAAAAAAAAAAAAAAGGTTTCCCTCTATCACACGCTATATATATATATATATATATATATATATATATATATATATATATATATTCAATCACTCTGTGGTCCTGAGAACATTTATTCTCCAGAGATTTCACAAAACTTTGTATCATATATGTTACAAGAAATTAATCCAACTGCTTTGAATCAATACAAAAAGAATACATAAATGTACAAATTGAGAGACAACTAAGAAAAAAGAAAAATATTTGCAGAAAGCTAAATGCTTCTTGTATTGTCTAGCTGATGACCTGTATTACGGTTCCATATTATTCTTCTTCTGAATTCAGTCAGCGACTTAAAAAAACCACCTTCAGGTTAAGCTTTTTGGAACCAAAAAATTTTCCTATCTTCAATATTGGTGAGCTTTCATTTTGGATTGGTGGCGACGCCAAAAGGGACGGCGACAAGACGCGGATAAGCACCAGCACGAGGCAAAGCTTTGCCGGCAAAATTCATTTCGCCGATTGGACAGCTCGTCCCGCTGCCCTCGGGGATGTTGGTGCACCCAGAAGACTCAGAAGGAGGGGTTGTACCCTTTTGAAGAGACTGCAAAATAAGTTCTCTCTTCATCCACTCTTCTTCTTGTGCATATAACATCCTACCGCTAGCTTTGTATGGTTCAACATATAGAAGGAGAAGCACTGCCAAAACAATACCAAGAGACCTCATTTTTTCCTTCTTGTTTTGTGAGAAAGATAACTATGAAGAATCCCATGAAGGGGTCATGGTATTTATATATAAAAAAAAATCTCTGAAGATACGTGTTTCCATTTTGTGGCTGAATGGTTTTGACCGTTGACCCCTAGGTTTTCTTTTCCTTAAGTTATTCAAAAATTGAATGGGTCATAGGAAAGAAGAGGGGGTTTTTGAACTTGACTCCCAAGGTTTTGCTTCTTACCCATATTGAGATATATATTAGTGTTGATTAGCCATATGATTATGTCATTGTTATGGTCCTCGAAGAAAACAGAATTTTGATTGTTGACTTTCTTTTTATTTATTGGCTGAGGTAAAATCTTTAATTGGTCAGGGCTGTCGGAGGAAGTTTCTTGGGACTGCAGTTGCTTGAATGTTTCACTTGTTTGAGTTTGCCAAAGTTAATTTCTAGGATAAATTATAAGAAATCCCCTCTAAAGTTTATCCTTTTTCACATAATTAACAATCTAAAGAAAAAATCAATGAAATGTCTCTGGCCCTTTGATTAGGTTCCAAGTGATAAATCAAGTAGAAATCTGATGAAAAAATAATATAGAAATAAGTTAATATTGAGCACATAAAAATGGTATAATGTTTTTTCAATCAAATTCTACTCAATTTTTCATTCTGAAACTTAATCAATGAGGGACGTTACATTGATTTTTTCTTTAAAAGGTTATGTAAAATAGAACTAAACATCATAGGGTTTCTTGTAATTTACCCTAATTTCTATGCACACTTACATCTGACACGCTTATCTTCAAATATATAAAGAATAGTGACAAGTACCCATACATTAAATCAAGCATACTGATTTTCAGCATTTTTCATTTATATGATTGGAATTAGAGATACAATGTTATACATTATTTTTGCCAAACTCATTATTGGATTAGATATCCTTCTCATGCATGTTAAATATAATCTCATACGTGTCAAATATAAAATACTCTAATAACCACTCAATCCACAACTCACATTTTTTATTGACAAGAAGAATCTCACATGTAAAGTTCTCATCATCAACTTGATGTTTGACAACATAATATGTGTTCATGAGAGGAGCATCTATTCTCGCGCTAGTAAATACCAGCAAGTTATAGGTCACAAAAAATGTATAAAAAACTTAATAAAATATTTTCTTTAAAATTCTGTTTTGCTAATCCTAGTCTTTATATACACTCATGCATTACATGCTTATAATATACAAATGATAAAATTTTGAGCTGGAGGGAGATGAAGTCTATTGATGAGTCATCCCAATATTAAAGGATGTGGCATTCAAAATCGGACTCACTCTCTCTCCCCTCAAAACGCAGCAAACACGTGAAACGCACCGTTTCTATAGGCAACGGCTCATAACGCGACATTACAACTCGGCGCCGTTTGGGAAAGACGCAGCCAAATAAACAGTTGGCATAGAAACGCACCGTTTCATAGATTGTCACCAAAAGTTCCCATTCTCAGAAGGGGCACACCTCAAAACGCCACAAAACACGAGATTTGGCAAGCAAATCAAAAGTCTAGACTACACATCAAGATGATGGGTTAAAATCTCAATCTTGAGTCAAACCTGCAACCAATAACCAATCTTTCGAAACGCAAACTACACCAGAAAACTGAACCAGTCGGGTTGCAGAGGCTGGGCGTAGCTCCCTGCTCAAGCAGCGTTTTGCTTAATTTGTCCTATGGCGCATATCTTGTTCGGATAGAGATTTGTTGACAGGCATAAATTGATTCTGTGAATAATAGTGTAATAATAACAATAAAAATAGAGGAATGGCATGCCAAAAAGATAAAACAACTAATTCTTTCTCAGTTGGATTTCAGAAAATTTTTGATGTAATGTTCACTTCCTCAAAATCTTCCAAATTTGCAAGCCTCATTTTACATCACAACAAAGTAGTTAAAATAACCTAAGGAGATTTGAAGCCAGAATAAATTGCAATCCCACAAAGGTCTAGTCAAATAAGCTAAATCCCATATCATCATCACTTTCTTCCTTGGGCTCCTCCTGAAGAAACAAAAACAAGAAAAGAATCAATACAATGCAAGTAGTAGGGTTTCTAGTAAACCAGATGATATTTGAAGGCAGAAAATAAATTAAAAGAAAATAAAATGCTCCTTATGTTCAAGAAGTAAACAAATTATTTTCCCAAATGTTGTTTTCTGATACACCTAGGGACCTCATCTGAGTTGAATGAAAGACGGGATAAGCCAGCAAGGGGAGTTTGTGGGGTCCTTCCCCAAGCTTGGATTGAATTTCATTTCTTTCTTTTTTTCATAACTTAGAAGACATGTCAGACTGAAGTTAAACAAAAAGATGATGGAAATGCAACAAAGCAAATCATGTTATTCCAACTAGTCCTTCAACAAGAAATTACAAGTTTTTTTTTTTTTGGCTAAGTGAGATAAAAATGTTTAACCATTTGAGCAATTACAAGTTAACTGAACATTACCCAACTCCAGGAGATGAAGGGGGGCACCTTTCTTTTCTTAGTGAAGTAAAGATGGGGAAAGGAGTTGAGGGGCACATTGTTAAAGGAATCTCTTCTTCTTTGTTATGAAGATTGTTGAAGGTAATACTTAATCAAAATAAAAATATTATGCTTGTAATATGACAAGTACCCTATATTTGCAGCATCCTTGGAACACCATCAAACACAGTTTCACAAACAACATTCTTAATCAAATTTGAATAACCAGAGCTGAGACCATATCTTGGGTAAACAGAAAAGCAAATTCTATAACTGGTTTCTAAATTCTCCAACTAAGATCATGTTTGCAGCAATCGAACAATGCATTGATCTTAACTGTCACAAAATTCAACCACGGAAAATGCTTAAATTTCCAGATTCGGCCATGTACTTCGTTTACCAAGTGATGTGTCAACAATAAGATTGTAATTAACAAAAACTGTGACCTCTTTAGCTTTAAAAATGTGGATGCCACGTTATCTGATGTAGTCATTAGGCTCTGTTTGGTTGTCAGGAATATCATGTAGGAAAGTACCACAATAAAAGGAAAGGACAACAACTATCCTACACTTATTTTCCCTTTTTTTTTTATGAAGTAACAAGTAACAACTATCCTATCCTACACTTTTTAAGCGTTTGTTTAGAAAGTTGTGGGGCCTACATCATCCACTTTTTCATTGGGATAAATTTCCCACAAAAATGCATCCCACAAAATTAATAGGATTATGCGTCGCATGAATCCTATTCAGTTACAAAACCACACAATTTAAGAACACTTCATTATCTCAACATTAAAATATGCATAGCACTCCATTTTATAGGCTCCCTTCACCCCCCCACCCCCCCAATCCTCACCTTTTTTTCTCTGTTTCCAAGTATATTAATTTCTACAAAAATAGACTCAGAGATTTGAAAATAACATCTCAATCTCTCAACCTCAAAAAAAAAAAAAAAAAAAAAAAAAAAAAATGGCATAGCACTCCATTTTTCCACAAATTCAAAAATATTCATTTTAAGATTTCGTTCCCCATCCCCTCCTCTCTGTTTCCAAGTAATTCAATTTTGCCCAAACAAAGGCACTCGCAAATTTTTAAAATATGCTTACGACAATATCATTTTACCGCAATTTTCCTGACAAACAAACAATCCCAATGATGGTTCCTTACGAACTTTTTCTATTGATCAAAACAAGCAAGAAAAGCAAATATCCTCTACTTAAATAACCTTTTCCTGGATGTTACTTTCATGCATGATATTCTCTAAACCCGAACAGACCTCAAATTAAAGTAAAGTTTTTTTCCTCCTGAATGTCAGGAAAGTTTGTAATAAAACATATTTTTGAATGTTTGTTTGTTTGGAAAGTTACAGAAAGTTGATTATTTATTGTAAACATATTTTCAAATTTGCAAGTCTGTTTTAGCAAAAACACGTAGGAAAACACTAGAGGGACCATCCCTTGAAAAAGCTTATCCCACTGAGAAGAGCGAATGTTGTGGTCCCCACAAATTCCCTGCTAAACAAATATTGATAATGTGCAGGAAAGTAGGTTTCCCTTTCCCTTTCCCTCCCTTTTACCAACAATCAAGCGGAGCTTTATGGAAAAATTGATCAATTTGTGCTCACTTGGGACAACTGTCCCAGCTAAAAAAGAAATGAAGATATTCCCAGAAGCCATTGGTGAATCAAAATTCCATAACAGAGAAGCTTTGGAAGATTTAAAAACCAACAAGTAACCAAGCAGGTCTCAATTCAAATAATAGATATTACCTTCTTCTCTTCAGCAGCAGGAGCAGCAGCAGCAGCTGCACCACCACCACCACCTCCTCCAGCAACAGGAGCTGCAAACCGCCACAGGTCCTCCACCTGCATTTTCAAATTACACATTAAAAACATTTAATTGGGTTACTCATAAGAGAAAAAAACAAAAAACCACCTACACCAACTATTTTAGCAATGCTTACCAGAACCAGCATTCACAATAAGGTCCTCAATGTTTCTCTTCTCGCAGAGCTTGGAAAACAATCCAGGCCAGTAAGATTCAATGTTCACATTTGCAGCTTTAACCAATGCCGCAATCTTCTCAGCCTATAAATTAGGGCAAGAAAATTTAATCAATACCAATTTTCCAAAGTAAATCACAATAGAAGCCAATTCTCACAAATCAAATAAACCAACAAAACATGCCATTCCAAAAACCAGAATCAGCAAGACACTTTCAAAGCTAATATAGTTTACACATAAATATAAACATGAACACATAATTGAATAAAAATGGGCGCTGATCCTGCAACCTTCCTAGCATCCCACGGAAAACTCTATTTTGGAAGAGATATATTCCAGCTCAAAAGAAAACATCATATAGGATTTCGAGGGGCATAGCATCCCTTCTAAATGCAAATATTCCTTTGTAAAAAAACAATCGCCAACATCCTGTTTGGACATCAGGGAAACAAAAGCAACATACTAAAAATCTCTTACAACAGAATCTTTCTATGGCATTTTTTTCAGATTTTCTCTTTCCCTTGATTTGTCTGAGATCCAAACGGAGGCTAAACGGACAGACACATACAATCTCACATGCAAGTAAATCCGTTTTCTTGGGGTTTTTAGTTCTTAGTAGTTCACACACACACACACACATATATGAGGCAAGTTTTTCTTCATTTTCTTCTCTTTTCCTTCACTTTCTAGGTGATCAAACAGGGTAAAAGGAACACCCAAAAAAAAAAAAATACAAAAATACAAGATAGGGTGAGAGTGTACCGTGATGGCGATTCCATCGTCGTGAAGAATGAGAGAAGCGTAGGTGCAAGCCAACTCTCCGCACGACATTCTCACTACAAAATACAGAACAAGTTATGGATGATGTTAGGTTTAGGAATTTGAAGTGAATTCTACATTTCTACCTTTGAAGAGCTGGTTTAAATCAAAGATTTTTTTTTTTTTTTTTTTAAAAAGCAAGAAAGTACTTTGAAATTGCTGATCCAACGACAACGTAAATCAAACAATCTAAAATATAGGGCATGGAATTGAGAAAAGAAAAGGGAAAAAAAAAATGAAATTGGAGGAAAAACTAAAAACCCTACCTGGAGGTTTGAGATCCGGCGCAACTCTAGTTTTTCCCTCGTTCACTTGCACCAAACCCTAAAATTTTGAGCTTTATATGGACGTAGTGAATGTGAATTACCGTATTTACCCTTGGACTTACACAAGGGCTCCGTTTGGTATGCAGGAATGGGAATCCTAGTCCCATTACGGTTCATCATACGCATGTTTGGACTTGGGTAGTAGTGGTGGTTCTGGTGATAGGAAACAATGGGGGTGGTGGAAGTCGTTCTAAGTTGTTTTCATTACAAATTAGACAAACTACCAATTTAGTGAATTTTCTAAATTTATTTATTTATTAATGATTAGGTGTATTTTAGGTTTACCCCCACCAAGATTTCAGACAAATCTTCAACGATTCTTGTGAAGGGATCCATGCTATTTGTTATTTGCTAATATAGTCACGCTTAAGCATGAAAACTACTCAAGACGCCCCTCCTAACTTTTTCACTTAAGCAAAAAATTAAAAAGAAAGAGGTCCAAGGTCTCTCGAGCCCACTACCGTACGAGATCGCACTCAATGTGGTCTAACGTAAGGGGGTTTCTGCAGAAGATTGGCTTCAGAAACCCAGTTGGCCATCGTTTTTTTTTTTTTTCCTTCATTTTTTTATTTTTTTATTTTTTACTGCGACAGTTAGCCATAGTTTGACAACATTATTATGACATTAGGGACACAGTTTTAACCCTCTTCATTTGATAAATAAGATCTTCCTGTAGAGGCTGTAGGCGAAGCAAACAAGACTTGCCAGAGTAAATACCATCAAGCTGTTTTTTAAAGTAGCAACTGGAAAACAGACCATTACACAAAGCTGTTAAAACCGCAATGTGGGTCACATTCACCAGGCTCCAATGGCTGAAATCAATGGCTAGAGACTCAAACATTTGACCCGCAATCCCCACAGGTTAAACGAAACTCATTTTTTAACTACCAAGACTAGAAGCAAATGGCAGAATCACTCTTTACAAAATGTTTCTTTGTCAAAGGCTTACATCCCACTCCAAATCTAAGACCCAACAATTTCCTCAAATACATTATTACAACGGAAAATAAGCCACAAATTTGCAGGCAAACTCCGTCATTATAACCATTCTAGTGTCCATTTGATGGCCGGAATACTGTGTAACCATTGACGCCGCACGCCAGATTTGGATACTCCGGATGATATGGGTAACCATCACCCTCTGTGTTCATCATGCTGAGTAAAGACAGATCAGTCCCAGCCACCTGCCACTGGTTCGGAATCAATCCATCAATCTGCCCATTTGCATAAGGAAGTTGATTACCATGCGGAATCATGTCCCTCAACGAGTCAAAGTGACCACTAGCGGAACCATAGCCCCGTTGGAACCCATCATCATGGTAACTACGAGTTCGCTCAAACTTGCCAGAGCTAGTCGAGGAGCCTAGGTCACCTGATACGCCCATATCACCAGGATAACTGAGCTGCCGATTAGCATGTGGGGCCCATTGCTGAGACCTTGGAAGGCTGTGCTTGACCTAGCTGCCTTCCCCATTCCCTGTTCATCATCGAGCAGGTCGTTGATGATATCAAGGTGTGGAAACTCATCTGCAAAAACGCCTTGGGTCTGACGGCCAGATGTACAGGCTGGAAAGTCAGTGGGCATAGGTTTATACCAATCAATACTTGGCATATCATTAACCAGGGAAGAAGGTTCGTAGGGCATGCCTCTGCTGACATCCCTTTGAGGAGAGTCCATCCACTGGGGACCATTCTGTAAGACATCCCGGGTTGCCATGCCAAAAGAAAAGCCTGATTTGATGGAGTTCGGGTCCATTCTCTCGGAAGAACTCTGGTTTAAAAACAATGGTGCAGACACCAAGGTAGGCGATTGAGCATATGCTGGTGAGGGGTTTACTGCCGAACTTGGAGAGTGAGGCTGAGTGAAACCAGATGAACTTGCAGAAACAGCATTACCCATCATGGCATTTCTATAGGACTGAGGAACAAAACTATGGGTTGCTGGTGATGGATCTGGACCCAACCGGCCAGCTGCACTCACAGAACGGGCTAGTGATGGGGCTGTTTGAACAATGGAAACAACAGGAGCAGGTGGCCTGGGACCTGGGATTAAAGGGGCACTAGAGGGCCTTGACATTACAGGCACTGGCTGGGCTGTGGGTTTTCGGTTGGTTTTGGAGCTGCGGCCTTTTGGGATTCAGGTTTAGATACGCCCATACTTTGGAATGAAGTCACCAACGGTGCTACTTTATCAGTTTGCTGTGGGCTGCTTGAAGATGTTTTCCTAACCAGAACAGGCTCAGCCACATTACTAACCTTGGACTCCAGCTTCAGCTGAACAGTAGTAGATGGCACATTCCTTGGAGGGCTCCTGGGAGAAGATGGAACTGTTGTTGTCCTTTTTGGAAGGTCTTTCCACATCAACCTGGTCTTTGGTGCTCAGTTTCCTTTGCAGTGAAACTACTTCTTCTTCCTATTACATGGAAAAGCAAAATCCCATCATGTCAAACTGGATAATAAATTTCTTAAAAGAATAAATAAATAAAATATGAACTGAGATTCATAGAACAATTTGGCCACAATATGACCCTTTGAAATAGGAAACAAACTTTAGAAAACTTTGAAGAATTCACTTTGAACAACTTCACGACCAACTTTAAAAGGTCAAATAGCAAAAATCAAAATTATCAGTGAAGTTAATTAAAAATTCAGGTGAGAACGAAACAGTCCTTTAAATCACCAAAATCCTGACTCAAAGGGATAATTGGATAAATGAAAAATTAAAAATAAATAATTAAAAAAAGCAAATAAAAGCAAGATGAAACATAGCAAAGCAAAGAACAGAGAGGGGAACAAGAAAATACAAAAGCAAAAGACAGGATATAAAAATCTTACAGTACATTTTTGTTCCCAGATGAATAAAAGGATCATACAATAAAATAGAACATATTTTGCCAGGACGAGCTTTAGAGAAGGACAAGTCACTATATTGTACACCCATAAATGATTCAATAAGTTAATGCTGAGATGCTATTTTTGCTAAGCCATGAAATGACCTTTAGATTTATGTATTCTGAAACAACTAATAATTACCTGGAAGGTTAAAAAACAACAATTCTGATTTATAAAAGCAAAAGAAAATGATGGTAACCCCACCTTCCTGACCACATGATTCTCAAGCCACTTTATCCGATCCTGCAGGGAGTGAACAACAGCCTCAGACTCAGATGCCTTACAATTTCCAGAAACATCATTTAAATTCCCTGCATCAGTTGCGGGCTCAGATAGCTGACTATCAGTTTCATTGGCCCAATTAGTCCCATCACACGTCGCCTTACCTCGTTGGTTCTTTCCTCTACAAAATTGAATCAAATGAATACCAGATATTCCTGTCCAGTAACATGAAAGCAATAGTAGGCTAAGCATTTACCTGCCAGGTGATTTTGGTTTCTATACTGCGGAAAGGAATTCCCTTTGTAAGGTCCATTCATTAACACAGAGGGGACTGAATCAGTAGAACATGTTGAGGAACTATCGTCCATGACAGACGGGCTCTTCCTTTCTACTATTCCATTTTGTACAGATGATAGGCCACTAATTCCGCTGCTACTGGTTTCTGTGGGGGGATGAACTTCTGATGTATCAGTATCCCAATTGACAGGGCCAGCGTCTCTGTCTTCAGAATCAGGCTGAGGTACTTCAGCAACACCATCTACTGAATCATCAGAATCATCTTCCAGCGTATCAGGCTTTTCAAGCATGGGTTGCACCTCCTCCGTCATGAAGTCTTTTCTTTCATCTGTGGGTGTTTCTTGGTGATGGTTGTCATGTACTGCCACTACAGACTTTTCATCCCTTAATTTATCTTTTCCTTTGCGATTGTTCCGTTTTTGTTTAGC